>PVKB01000363.1:442146-672949 GCA_004027205.1 Ctenodactylus gundi
TTTTTTTTTTTTTTTTTTTTTTTTTTTTTTTTTTTTTTTTTTTTTTTTTTTTTTTTTTTGTCTAGTTGAGCTGTCTTGCTGGGAGAGTAGAGTGTTAAAGTGTCCCACTGTAGTTGTGGTGGAGTCTGTCTGTTCTTTGATGTCCAGTAGCTTTTGTTCTATAATGTTGGATGTGCCATTTGTTTTTGGTGCATAAATATTTACTACTGTTAGCTCCTCTTGTTGAAATGCTCCCTTTATGAGGATGAAGTAACCTTCCTTGTATCCTTTGACCAGTTTTGTCTTAAAGTCCACTTTGTCATCAAAGATTGTACCTACCCCTACTTGTTTTCATCTACCTGTTCAGTGGAATATAGTACTCCATCCTTTCACCTTCAGTCTGTGTTTATCTTTATGGATAAGGTAGGTCTCTTGCAAGCAATTTATGGTTGAATTATGTTCTTTAAACCAGTTTGCCAGTCTATGTCTTTTGATTGGTGAGTTGAGGTCATTGACGTTAAGAGTTATAGTAGTCCTGTAAGTATTGATTCCTACCACTGTCCTAAGCTTCTGATACTGCTTTCTTTCTACTTTCCTGTTTATGTAGGTTTTATCTCTGTTGATTGTATATCTGCCTCTGGTTTCTTTGCTATACTTATTCTCCCAGTCTCTGCACAGCAGACCCTTAAGAAATTTTATTTTAGTGCTGGTTTAGATGTTATAAATTTCTTCATGTTTTCTTTGTTATGGAAAGTCTTTATTTTATTGTCAATTTTAAAGGATAATTTTGCAGGATATTGGAGTCTTGGTCAGCAATTTTTTAGGACTTTGAAGACCTCACTCTATGATCTTCTGACTTTTACAATTTGTGTTGAGAAGTCTGCTGTTATTCTGATAAATTTGCCTTGGTAAGTTACTCACTGTTTTTCTTTGACAGCTGTTAGGATGCTCTCTTTGTACTGGAAGTCTGTATCTTCTATTATGTCTTGGAGAGTTTCTGTTTTGGTCATATCTGGTTGGTGTAAGATATGCCCCTGTCACTTGGGTGTCCATTTCATTTCCTATGTATGGGAATTTTTTGCTTATGATTTCGTTGAAGAAACTTATTTTTTCCTTTAGCTTGGATTTCTGTTTTTTCCTGTAATCCTGCAATTCTGAGATTAAGCATCTTTGAGTCATCTAGCATCTGTCGGTAACCATGTCTATATTGACATAGGGTTATTTGAACATCTTTAAGGGTTTGGCCCATGGCTTCCATCCTGTCTTCTGGAGCCAAAGTTTTATCCTCATTATGGGTTGTCGTATTCCCCAAACTGCCCAATAAGATTTTCATCTCCCTTTGCTATTCCAGTATCTTTCCCTATTTTTGGATCTCCTTTGTGAATTTTTCGTCTATTTCTTGAGTGGATTCTGTAGTCCCACCAGCCCCTGGTTTGTTTCCTCACTCATCCGGCAGGGCATCCTCTCATTTCTATCCTTGAACTCATTAGTTATATATTTTTTAAGTTCACTAGACATTCTGAGGAGACTGTTGCTTGATTCAGTCCTATATTTTTCCAATAATTTGAGCGGGTTGGTTTTGATTCTGTTTTTAACTCTTCCACTAGTTTGCGGAGGTTATCTTTTGATCCTAACTTACAGCCTTCCAGAAGACTGATTATTCTGCTTTTGAAGGAGATTTGACTCCTCTTCTATTCCCATTTGAGTCTCCGTTGGTGGACTAGAGGCTCTGTGGTGCATCTTGCCATGTTTTCTTATCCTGATGTTGCATGATTCACTGGTGGCCCAGGCTAGCCTTGAACTCACAGAAATTCTCCTGCTTCAGCCTCCCAAATGCTGGGATTACAAGCATGTGTGAGCACACCCTGCTTATGTGATGCTGGGGAATCGAACTCAAGGCCTTGTATTTGCTAGGCAAGCACTTTCAGTGCTGTGCTATTCCTCCAGATCATATATTTATAATTTTTATACTTTTGTTTCTACAAGAACCCTAACTACTAATACACCAATGTAAAGTAATACATGAATGTAAGACTTTGAGTCCAGTTCTTTAGCACAAGGATTAAGGAAAAGAGAAGTGACATGAAACCCTGGTTGCTGTAACTAAGAAGACACTATTGCCATCCTGACAGGAACCGAAACCATGTAGCCCCCTCCCGAGTGGGTGCTGCCCCATTGCCTTGGCGCCTCAGTAACTCTTGGCCCAGAATGATTCCTGTTTAAAGGAACAATGAGGATTGTGCAAAGTTTGCAAGAAGGAATAATTAACTTTGTCTGTGGCTTTTCACCCTAGAAAGATAAGGGGCTTTGGTATGTGGTAAATAGGTTTTGCTGTTCTGGCTGAAGGATCTTAAGAAAATGGGTCAAGGTCTGGTATGTTTTTTTTTTTTTTTCTTTTCTCTCTGTGCTGTGCCTTGGGATATAAAAAGTGTATGTCAGTGTGGAATAAAGACTCCTCTCTGCTTCATGAACAGCGTTGTCTGTAGAGTTCATCCGCACGCCCCCAGTCGATACCCTTCGTTGGCTGACTGAGCAGGCTTGGTCAGCATCCAGAAGAAAGAATGGGTGGGTAAGAAAGATGAACATTTTTATTCATTTATTGGATATGAACCAAATAATAATATGCCTTACAATGTTCTAGGTTCTAGGGACAAGGCAATACTCAATACAGGCAAAAATCCTCTATCTTCTTAAGTTTACACTCTAGGGACAGAAGAAAAATAAAAGTATTGTTTTGATGAGTTTCCAAGGTGTCCATTGGTTATCTGGGTGAAAGTGTCCAGTCAACAGTTTCAGACATGGTGTCATGCCATGTCATGTGCTGCATGAGGAACTTGTGCTGGCGAGATATGTGCAAACGTGTCCTCACCCCAGACAGGTCAATGCAACAATTGCACCAAAGGCCAACTTGGTGAACCAATTAGTTCACTGAACTCACCAAACCTGAAAAGTGATGCCTAGGCCACAGATAGAGATAGGAATCTTCAGTGTAGGAGCCGTGATCGAGGTGATGAACATGAACGAGGTCACTGTGCACAGCACATGTGCCAGAGCAGCAGCAGCCTGCAGGTGGAGCCTCAGGAAACAGCGATCAAGCACTTGAGAGGCTGAATGTCTTAGTTTCTTTCTCATCGCTGTGACTCAATACCTGACATGCCCAACATAGGGAGGAAAGATTTATTGTAGCTCACAGTTTCAGAAGGTCACAGTCCATTCACAGGTGGGCGGCTGAAAAATGGTGGAATCACATGGCAGCGCTGGAGCCACTCTGGGGCCAGAGCTGGAGCTCCAGAGACAGAGATCCTCACAGCACAGTGGAACAGAGAGAGGTCTGGGAGGAAGGGCGGAACCAGCACACGCGCACACGCCCCTCCAGGTCAAGCCCTAAACATCTACCTCTTCCAGCCAGGTGCCACTTCCCAACAGTACACAGTATCCACTACCTATCCAGTACATGAGGCTTTTGGGAGACACTCCAGATGCAGCCCACCACCCTGAAGCAGGAGGATTGCAGTGAATTTCAAGCTGGTTTGGGCTACGATAATGAGTTCAGTTCAGGACTGGCCTTGACTACAGAGCAAGATGAGAGAGAGAGAGAGATCAAACAACAAGTAGTGAAGTGAGCAGGACCAATGGGCCCTGTGTTTGGACAGTGCCATCTACTGGTGGAAACAAACATTACCTAAAGACAGGCCTGAGGATCTGGAGTTCTGTAGGCTTCAAAGCACAGGAGAGGTAGAATACTGAATGGGCAGTGGGTGTAAACTCGGAGGACAGCAGGCAGTGTGGACGGTCCAAAACAGAGAAGTTGAGGTGGCTCTAGCGACTCAAGTGATTCATTCAAAGAATTATTTATTAATTACCTATTTGTGTCAACAGAGCGGTCAGCTGACCCGGCCTTCACATCCAGCTGCACCGCTGCTGGGCCGTAGCACTGCCTCCCGGAGCAGCCACCTGCCAAAAGATCTCTGACTCTGTTCAGAATCTCCTGTAGCTCCCCGTGGGTCCACGTCAAGCAGAAGTCCTCAGAGTGGTCTCCGAGTCCCACACAGCCTGGTCCCATCACCTTCCGGCTTTACCCTGCTCCTCTCCTGGCACCACCAGGCACCACACTGGCCTCTTGCTGCTCCCTGGGCAGCCAAGCAGGCTCTCAAATGAGGATACAGGCATGAGGAAATGAGGATCTTCACCTTCGCTTGGACTCCCAGGTCTCCCTCCATCCCTCCCTCACCTCCCTGCTCAAAGCTTCGGGGATCCCAGGAAACTTGCCCACGCGTAGAAGGGTCCTTACCCCGCTCCCTTATACACTGACCACCGGCCACCACTTTGGGCCACGGATCTGTCACGCGTCTCCTCCCACTAGAGTGTAAGTCCCAAAGAGAAGTGACGGAACCGGAAGGGGTGACACCCACCCACCATCCCAGCACTTTGGAAGGGTGAGGCAGGAGGATCACAAGTTTGAGCCCAGCCTGGGCAACTTAGTGACTTAGTGAGAACTTACCTCAAAATAAAGGCAGCTGGAGATAAATCTCACTGTGAAGGTTCTGGGTTCAATGTCTGGAACTCCAGGGAGCAGAGGGAGGAAGAGCAGGGACAGGACTTGGCAAACTGCGGCTTCCCACGCTTCTCCTGCATTCTGGCATAGGTCCTGGCATGAAATGGGATCTCTGCCACAACTTGTCAAATTTATGAATGAATATTCAACAACTGCTTTAAGGGCTGAGGGCCCAGCAATAAACAACTCAAAGAATCCTTATTACCCCCGAAGCTTACTTTTTTTTTCTTTTTTCTTTTCTTTTTTTTCAGACAAGGTCTCACTCGGTTGTCCAGGCTGGAATTTACTGTGTGCCCAGGCTGGCTCAAAGTCACCACAAACCTCCCGCCTCAGCCTCCTGTGTGCTGGGATTACATGTCCTACCACACGCAGCGAATTTTTTATGTGGTGCTGAGGAGGATTGAACCGAGGGCCTTGCACACTCTAGGCAAGCGCTCTAATCACTGAGCTGTGCTCTCAGCCTTGAAGCTTATTTTCTGAAGAGAATATAGACATTAGGGTCTCTGAAATGAGGGAGGAGAGACATACCTGCAGCGTAACTTCTCCGCACTGTGGAGAGTGGCCGCTGGCTCCTGTACCAGGCAGACAGCATCACCGGCTCCGCTGCTGCTTCATCAGTCACTTCAGAAGTCTGAGGTGTCAGAATGGCGGCATTCCCCACCGGGCAGGCGCGGGCGGGGCTTCTCTCTTAGCCGCTCTGGCAGTTGCCTGCTGAGCCCCAGTCTGACAGCCTCACAAAGTCCCTAGGTGGGGGCGGGGGAAGCGCTGACCAGCCATGCAAATGACTCAACCCACAGGTGTACACTGGGAGCGCCAGCCCTTTGGTGCAAGCTGCTTGGGACCTTTCACGTAACCGGGGTCCCCTCTTGGTCATACCGAGTTGCCTCTTAAAGGAGATTGGTGTCCTTCCCTACCCATAGTCTATAATCTGAATTAACTCAGTCCAACACAAAGTTCTAATAGCAGTGAATGTCGGGGGGCTGGAGGAATGGCACAGTGGCTAAAGCCCTTGCCTTGTAAGCCCAAGGCCCTGAGTTCAATTCTCCAGCACCACATAAACTGGGCGTGGTGGTGCACGCCTATAATTCCAGCGATTGAGAGACTGAGGCAGGAGGATCGCTGTGAGTACAAGTCCAGTCTGGGCCACAAAGTGAGTTCAGGACAATTCTTGGCTACAGAGTGAGATGCTATCTGAAGGAAAAAAAAAAAAAAAAGATGTAGTCTGATGAGTATGGAGTAATGTGCTACTGAGACATGGGGCCTGATCAGAGAGGGCAGAACTGGGGATTGGCCCAGGCAGAGTGATCACTGGGGAGGCCTGGAAGGTGGCTCCGCCCTTCCTCCCTCAGCTTGGCTTCCATCTGCCAGGACATGAGGTGCCCTCTGGCTGTGCCTCTGCCATGTGCTTCTTCCATGCCAACTGTGACCTGAAACTGTGAGCTAAAATAAATTTTTCCTCCCTGAGTTGTAGATATTGGGTATTCTGTCCCAGCAATAAGAAAGTAACTAAGACAACTACAGAACAAGACTCTGTCTCAAAAAAAGAAAAGAAGAGAAAAAGTATGTTGGCATTTTACCCCTTTCCAGAAACTCTGCCTGAGACTGGGATTAAATAAAGGCAATAGACTACCTAATCTGGTGGAGGAAATCTGAAGGCAGCCCCAGGCTCATGCTGCTGCATGGGGACTACTTGCAGCTTGGAGCCAACTCTATGGCAAAAAGCAGGAAAAAATGGCTGAGAAAAATTATGAAAAAGTTCTCAGTTTTGCCAGAATGAAAGGCCCTGCAGAGGTGAGTCAGAATAGCACAGGGAAACTAAAGAGATTAGCATAAGGAGCCAAGTACTACTCAGAAGCAGAACTATAAAAAAGACACCTTGAACGAGTGTCAGGAATCAACAAGACCCCACCAAAGGGTGGAGAGACAAAGGACCCTACTCGAGCCCTGAGTTTCCTTTGGGGACCAGCCTTTCCACCTATTCCTCATTCAGATGAAGCTGGTTTCAGCCCTTGGTCACATGACCTGTAGTCCAGGCTGGACTTGAACTCACTATGTAGCCCAGGCTGGCCTTGAACCTGTGGCAATTTTCCTGCCTCAGCCTCCCAAATGCTGGGATTACAGCTGTGCCACCATGCCCAGTTTATATGGTCCTGGGGAATAGAACTCATGGCCTTGCACTTGCTAGGGAAGCAATTTAACCACTGAGCTACATTCCCCCAGCCTTTTCATGAGTCTGTTTGAATTTGGTGTATGTTACCTGCAATTTTAAAAACGTGTGTGTGTGTGTGTGTGTGTGTGTGTGTGTGTGTGTGTGTGTGTGTGTGTGTGTGTGTGTTGCTAGAGATGGAACCCAGAGCCTTGCACACACTGGAAAGAGCTCTACCACTAAACTATACTCTGTTTTATTTTGAGACAGGGTCTCACTAATTTGCCCAGGCTGACGTCTCAAATTTGGCTGATCCTCCTGTCTCAGTCTCTCAAGGACCTGGCCACAAAGACATGTGATACCATGCTCAGCTATTAAAGCAGTTCTGATTGGTTCCCAGAGAGATCCAAAGTGTAGGATCTCAGAGTCACCAGGAGCTACGGGACCCTGCCTGCTGTAACAGCATTTGAGGGCCGGGAGTGGATGGCAGTGGTTAGAGTGCTTGCCTAGAATGGCGGCAGGGCCAATCCCCCATTTAGCTAGCGTAGGCTTTTCAACCCCCGCGAGGCCGGGTGGCTGTTGTGCTGCTTCTGGGTTGACTTCCTCCTTTCTCTCCCCACGTTGGGATGGCAGCTAGGTGCCCCACCTTACACCATCTGAGATGCAGAGTGCCTTCCCTGGCCATCCTGGCCCAGTGAACAGTTTGCATTGAGCATGGTTAGTTCTGATTGGGCCTTGTACCAATGGCTCATCTAATCACCATGGGCTGGATGATGTAGCTCTCTGATTGGCTGAGGCCTTTGTCATATGCTCCACCCCTGAGCTGGAGTCCCACTCAAAGCAACTAACTCAGCATGGGTATTCCCCAGTGGGAAATCAGGTCAGGGTTATCAGAGAGATATGGAGCTACAACCACTTTAACCATCTCAGTGCTGGAAGTGGGACCACATCATTTTCATTCCCCCCTCCCTTTTTTTTTTAGTCCCGGGTGGTGTTGAACTCACGCTGTAGCCCAGGCTGGCTTCAAACTCAAAGCTATCCTCCTGTCTCAGCCTCCCAAGTGCTGGGATAACAGGTGTGTGCCATCACGCCTGGCTTATATGGTGCTCAGGAACCAACCCCAGGGCCTTGTGCTTGCTAGGCAGGTGCTTTAACAGCTAAGCTGTGTCCTGGCCTCTGCTAATTACATTAGTTCTTCTAAATCTGCATTACATGCCTGGTGGGCTGATGCCATAATCTCAGCACTGGGGAAACTGAGGCAGGAGGATTGCCGTGTGTTCGAGGCCAGTCTGGGCTACATAAGGGAGTTCAGGACCAGCCTAGACTGCGGAGTAAGACCCTGTCTCTCTGTCTCTCTCTCTCTCTCTCTCTCTCTCTCTATATATATATATATATATATATATATATATATATATATATAATCTTTAGGATTAATCCCTAGAACTGCAACCTTAAGGTCTGCTGGGTGAATATTTTCACAGTTCTTACTAGAGCGGGCCAGCTGTTTTTCACAGCACCTCACCTGCTGTAGTTTAATATACCTGACAATGCACAGCTGGAAATCCTAACTTAGGGAAAGCCAGAAAGCTGAGAGGATGTAGGTCTGGCTCCCATGCCTGTCCCTGGTCCCACTGTCCTCTCTGTCAGCTGCAGAACGATGTTCCACAGACCTGCCTCTCTGGGTGGTCCCCACGTCCTCCGCCTTCTTCTGTTTCCCCTGAGCCCCTAAATTCTTATTCCAGTGTGGACATGTTGGTGCCAGGGGACACTGGAGGTGATATCTTCCCTTTGGTGACTTTGCCCACCTAGGGAAAGTGAGCCTGTGTGTGTGTGTGTGTGTGTGTGTGTGTGTGTGTGTGTGTGTGTGTGTGTGTGTGTGTGTGTGTGTGTGTGTGTGTTCTGGGAATGGAACACAGGGCCTTTGCAGAATGCTACATCTCCAGCTCAGTTTTTGAATTTTGAGACTGGTTCTCATGAAGTCACCACATGCCCAGCAATCCTCCTGCCACAGTC
The DNA here is from genome assembly GCA_004027205.1 of Ctenodactylus gundi. NCBI lineage: Eukaryota > Metazoa > Chordata > Mammalia > Rodentia > Ctenodactylidae > Ctenodactylus > Ctenodactylus gundi. Next base: position 450,840 of record PVKB01000363.1, read on the forward strand.
TCCCAAAATGCTGAGATTACAGTCCTGCTCCACACTGCCAGGGTGAGCTCTCCTGCTATGCCTCACACCCAGACCCCAGGATCCAGCCTTGAGCTACACAGATCCCCTAAAGCAAGGACTCAAAAGAGTCTCAGAGCTCTGGTAACTGAGGCCAAAATTTGTCACAGCAGTCCTTAACATTGCTACTGGCTCTCATTATTCACCAGGCGAATTTTGTTTTGATTTCTGTAGTACTGGGATTGAGCCCAGGCCTTCCCACGGAGCTACACCCCCAGCCCACCCGTACTTTCCATTTTGAGACAGGGTCTCATTAAGTCACTAATTGCTCAGGCTGGGCTCAAACTTGTGGTTCTCCCGCATCAGCCTCCAGAGTACGGGGAGTAATTAGAGGCCTGTATCACTGGGCCCAGCTCACCTGGAGAGGTTTTGTTTGAGACAGGGTCTCGCTCTATAGTCCTGGCTGCTCTAGAACTCACTGGGTAGCTTGGGCTGGCAATCCTCCTGCCTCAGCCTGCTGAGTGCTGGAGCTGCAGGCGTGTGCCACTCGCCTGGTTCGTGCGGTGCTGGGGAGTCGAGCCCAGCTGCTCTCAGCCTATGAGGACCGCTGAACTGCCACTTCTACCATACAAGTTGTTGCTTAAATTTTGTCACTGTATTTTCTCACAATTTTTCTCTTGTGTGTGTGCACATGTGTGTGTGTCTTAAGAGGCCGAGGTAAGGAATTTCAAGTTCAAACCAACCTGGGAAACAACTTAGTGAGAGCTTTTCTAAAACAATAAAAATAAATAAAGAAGGAAGAAAAAAAGAAAGAGAAGTTTCTGAATTGAACCCCCAGTATAGAAAAAATAAAAATTCAAACATACAAAGGGGCTGGGGTGCTTGGGGTGTAACTCAATAGTGAAAGCGCTGGCCTGTGGAAGGCCTGGGTTCAATTCCCCAGCACCACATAAGCTGGGAGTGGTGGCACACAACTGTGATCCCAGCACTCAGGAGGCTGAGGCAGGAGGATTGCTGTGAGTCCAAGGCCAGCCTGGGCTCCACAGTGAGTTCAGGACCAGCCAGGGCTATAGAGGGAGACCCTGTCTGAATAAACAAACAAATACATAAATGGCCCTGCCTTAGTCCATTTCTTATCGCTGGGACACAACATTCAACAGTTGTAACTTAAGGGAGGGGGCTGGAGGAACAGCACAGCAGTTAAAGCACCTGCCTAGCAAACCCAAGACTGGATTTGATTCCCCAGGACCACATAAGCTGGGTGTGGTTGCGCAGGCCTGTAATCCCAGCACTCGGGAGGCCAGAGGATTGCCATGAGTTCAAAGCCAACCTGTATTCTCCACAGTGAGTTCAGAGTGAGAGCCTGTCTCAAAAAACTAATTTTAGTTGGGACGCGGATGTGAGATTAGCCTACCGTTACAAAAGGGGACGCTGAGGCACAGCAGCTGGATTTCCATCCCAGGTCTTCTGGACCCTAGACCTTCCAGTCAAGAGGTCTGCTTCCTACTCCAGGACTTAGCAGACCCTGCCAGCCCTCCAAGGTTCTCGGAAGCCCTGCCTCTCGGGAGGGGTGCACCCACCCCCACGTCCTGGCAGCTTCTGTACCTGCCCCTGCATGAGTCACCCCAGGGCCAAAGCAAAAGAAGCCGCCTCCCCTGGGGAGGCCTCCTCCATGTGAGTGTGCGGTTCCTGTCTTAGTCACCTCTGGCCGCGTTCCCACCCCTCCCCCGTGCCGACACCTGCTGGGCCCAGGCGAGGCACGGGCAGGCTGGCAGCCCAGCTGTGAAGAACTGGGGAGGCCGACCTGGCGAGGCCCCGCAGGGTAGCCGGGGGCACCAGCCCTGACGGCTGCCACCGGCTCTGCCTTCCCTTGGAGGAAGCAGAATGCTGCCACCATGCCAAACAGAGCTGTGAGCCCTGGATCGCAGGGCCAGGCCCTGCCCTAGGCCCTGGATCCCGTGAAGACATCTGACCCTCGTGCGAGCTCAGGAGGGCCTTGGACTAACGCAGAGGTTAGAGGACTTGCCTCCAGTGTGCAAGACCCTGGGTTCAATTCCCTGGTGGCACATAAAAGCTAGCTAAATTAGCTGGGCATGGTGATACACTCCTAGAAACCCAACTCAGGAGGCTGAGGCAGGAGGATTTCTGGGAATGTGAGGCAGGCCTGGGCTACATTGTGAGTTCAGGACCAGCCTGGACTGCAGAGCGAGACCCCATCTCAATAAACAAATAAATACATACATAAAAATTTAAAAAATGAGTAAGTGGCTATACACGGAGTGTGGTGGCACACACCTGTAATCCGAGAGAGAGAGAGAGAGAGAGAGAGAGAGAGAGAGAGAGAGAGAGCGAGCGAGCGAGCAGCTGTGGCCCCACACGGGGCTCGGCGGGCGTCCTGAGCTGGGAGCAGGGACATGGTCTACTCTTTTCGACCAAATACGGTTTTCCTGACTTTGAGGCCCGCCACGTGGCACAACATCACCAGGACATGTTCTGGTCAACTTAGACCACACTGGTGGTTTTTCAGGCTGGCTCTGGATCCGGAGGCTCACAGCTGCCCTCCCGCCATGGGGCTGCTTCTTCCCTTCCCCTGGCCCAGGCCGGCCCTGGGACCCCAGGCACGGGGAGCAGCCAGTGCGGGTGTGGGTGCCAGGCCTGGTGCTGTCGCATGCCGTCACCCCAGCAGCTCCTGCGGCCCAGCAGCAGCGCTGCGGTTTCCCTCCTGGCAGCTGTCTTGGTTCTTTGCTGTTGCTAGGGCGCCACGATCCTCCTACCCGAAGGCAGCGTGGGCACAGGCCCCAGCCTCAAGGTCGAGCCCTTTCAGCTCCTTTCGGTATCCCCACAGAGCCTGCAGAAACTTCTGGAAGCCTCCCACACCCAGCACAGGCCGTGGGCTACCCGGCTTCCATGCAGAAATCTTCCCTCCCGCCTTTCAGCGCTGGCAGACAAAATACAGCACACGAGTAAGCTGGCATGCTGGGTAACCAGCAAAAGCAAACAATGGTTTCCTATAAGTAAGTCACACTGTATTTTACATATATATATATTTTTTGAGGCAGGTTCTCAATCTGTAGTCCAGACTGGTTCTGAACTCACTACGTAGCCCAAGTTGGCTTCAAACTCACAGTAATCCTCCTGCCTCAGCCTCCTGAGTGCTGGGCTAACATTCATGGCATTCTGGGGAACTGATCCAGGGCCTTGTGCCCACCAGGCTGGGGCTCCAGCCACTGAGCTGAGTTCCAGCCCTCAGACTATGTACCTCTTTGCTGAATCTGGCAGCCCAACCTGTGGGACTGATTGGCCCAGAAAGTTCTGACCCATCAAAGGTCTGCTAGCAGAAGATTGCTAATTCCCTTTCCCTCAAATGCCCAGACCCGGCCAGGCATGGCGGTGCATGTCGGTAATCCCAGTGCTTGGGAGGCAGAAGCGGGAGGATTGCCTTGAGTCTGAGCCTAGTCTGGACTGTAGAGTGAGACCCTGTCTCCAAAATAATAAACAAATAAGTATCAGATACCCAACTCCTTGGTGTCCTGGGGGAAAGTCTGGATTGTCCCGCCGTCCCTGTGCCCAACTGCCCCTGGGCTGGCCCTGCGGTGGGGCAGGAGGAATACTGTCTGGTCCCTCCCTCAGGCTTGCCTTTGGGCCTTGGTTAGCACACCCGCCTTCCCCTGTGCCAGCCAGAGGAACCAGTGCCCCTGCTGGGCCCGCCTCTGTCAGTGTCACACCTGGCGCGTGGTCCTCTGAGGTGGCAGTTTGGGGCCTCCATCCTCATTCCCAGCTGCACGGCCCACCCCACGCTCACATCCCTAGGGTGGAGTGCGAGGCCACGGTCTCCCCTCTGAGCCACACGGCAACCCGCCTGTTTTGCAGATGAGGACGCTGTGGGTGAAGGCAGATCTCACCCCGATCACACAGCTGGTGGGCCGTGGGCCCATGTGGGGTTCTCTCTCCAGCACCCCAGGCTGTCGCCACGGTTGCAGACATGTAGGGTCCTGTGCCGCCCAGCAGGCCCAGCAGGCAGGTCTGAGCGGCTGAGGCGGCGGGTCCCTCTGTTCCATGGTCTACCGGCACCACAGGGTGGGGGTACACATCAGCCCTGCCTCGCGCCCCCAGCTGGGCCTCAGGTGGCCTTTCCTCCCCGGGGATGAATCCCGGTCACTCTGGGCTGGTGGGGAGCGAGGAAGAGGAGACCTCGTCCCATCTGCGGGAACGCGACAGCCACCAGCACAGGGTGGCCGGCCCGTGCACAGGACTCCACCACAGCCGCAGCTCACCAGTCGGGGCAAGTCACTCTGCGGCTCTAGGACTCAGTTTCCCTATCCAAAAATCGAGTCAGCAATACCGTGTATCTCACAGGGCTGAAAGAAGGGTTTAAAAAAAGTCTCAGGGCCAGGCATCATGTGCAACCTGGAAAGCCGAGGTAGGGGGACCGAGAACTCAAGCCCGCTATGGGCAGTTGAGCAACTGGGACCCTGTCCTGAAATTTTAAAAAACATAAAAGGGGCAGAAGATGTAGCTCAGTGCAAAGGCCCTGGATTCAATCCCCAGTACCACTAAATAAATAAACAGCCTTCTGTGCCAGGGGGTAGCTCACTGGCACAGCACCTACTTAGCATGCGAAAGGTTCTGGATTTGATCCCCAGAACCAAAAAATAAAAAAGTATAAAGGGTCTTGAAAAATTACAAGCATTGACTTGTATGTGTTTAGTGTGTGTTACGTGCCAGGTACTTGACGTACTATGTTAAATTATTAATCGTCTCTTTTAGGAAGGGGACAGGGTCTCTCTCTGTAGCCCAGGCTGGTACGGAACTCACTGTGTAACCCAAGCTGGCCTCAGACTCACGGCAATCCTTCTGCCTCAGCCTCCCGAGTGCTGGGATGACAGGTGCGCCACCACGCCTGGCTCCAAAGAGTTCTTTCCTAAAGAGAGTGAAAAATAGGGAAAATCTATTTGCTTCTCATGAAATAAATATGAAAAAGTCTACTCAGAAAAATCCATGATGGGTGTGAAGGGAGGGGCCGTTGGCCGCCTCTGAAACCGTGGTCATCTCGGTTCAAGCTAAGAGAAATGCAAATCAGGCAGCAGCACGACTTCAGGTTTTACCTAAGAGCTTGGCAAGATCACCCAGCTTGAGCCGGGAGGGTGTGGGGAGCAAGCGCCGCCTGGGGGGGGGGGCTGGACGGGGCTCCCCCAAAAGGGGAACTTGGGGGTGTCTATCCAACTCACATAGTGCGCGTTCGCTGCCACCCAGCGACTCCACATCTCAGGACTCAGATTCACTCTGCAAGGCCCACCCAGTGTGCAGTGACTCACGGGTAAGATTATTCACGGCATCTCTAGTAAACGATCAGAAGCCGTCCACACGCCCGGCACCAGAGAAGCAGCTGAGGTCTTCGTCCTCCACGGCACGCAGCAGGGCAGGAGGATTGCAAATTGCCACCCAGCCTGGGCATCTTAGCAATTTAGTGAGACTCTTTTTCTCAAAAATCGATTTCTTGTGTTTTTGAGGCAGGGCCTTACTCTATAGTCCAGGCTGGTCCTGAGGTCACTGTGCAGCCCAGGCTGGCTTCAAACTCACGGCAGTCCTCCTGCCTCAGTCTCCCAAGTGCTGGGATGACAGGCGTGCATCACCACGCCTGGTTTCTGTGGTGCTGGGGAATTACACCCCAAGCCTTGCATTTGCTAGACAAGTGTCTTTGCCACGGAGCGACGATGTCCCCAGCCCCACCGTGGTTTTCAGTGACCCATCAGACCTTGCCATGGCAGGCAGGGTTCCAGCTGGGTCACTGACTGGCCGTGTGGACTGGAGACAGTGACCATGGGCTCTGCCAGGCTGCACCGGGGCAAGGCTGAGCTAGGAAAGGGCTCTCAGCCAGCAGCTGGCTCTTGGTTGCTTAAAATTCGATGCTGAGCACGTGGGGTCCCTGGTTCAATCCCCGAATCTACCTTATCCCTGCCTCCGATCCACTCTCAGTTTTCTTTAAAATGGCTTCCTTTTTTGTTTTGTGGTTGTTTATTTGCTTTAATGTTGTTTTATTTTGAAACAGGGTCTTACTCCATAGCCAAGGTTGACTTCAAAGTTATGATCCTCCTGCTTCAGCCTCTGGAGGGTGGGGATGACAGGTGTGCCCTGCTGAGCCTAAATTCACTTAAATGGCAACCACGTGCCACACTCCTAAACGGGTGCGACTTGTCTTAAGTGAAAAGTAAGCCCTAAAAAAAAATTCAAAATCAAAAGAAATTCTAAATTGCCTGAGGGACACTGAGCTAGGGATACCTTTCTCTGTGGAAAGGGGGTGATCAGAAGTGCGGAAGGGGGTTAACAGCAACAGTCTGGAGAGGTTTTCGTTTGTTTTTACACCGGTAGCTCAGGCTGGCCCTGAGCTCACTCTAGAGCCCAGGTTGGCCTCAGACTCTCAGCAATCTTCCTGCCTCAGCCTCCCAAGCACCGGGATCATAGGTGTGTGCCACCACACCCAGTTTCTACGAAGCGGGGATGGAGGTGTGGGGGGTGTGGGGGTGGGGAGGGGGGAATAGGTAAGCACTCTGACCACAGTGCCATTACTACAGCCCCCCAGGAGAGGCTTTTAACCCTACTCAGCAGTGGGAAGCACACAACTTCCTGTCTCAGGGGGTGTCAGGCGACCTAACACCTCTGAGTGCAAGGGACACACTGCCGGCAAGCCCAGACTTGGCAAAGACCACTTTCATCCATCAGAGTCCCGCCATGTCAAGGGTTCTGAGCTGGGTCACAGTGTGCGCCTGTGACACAGAGTTAATGACAGCACCTGGCTGGGTTGTCGTGAGGGTCACAACAGGGACGCTAACGTGAGACCTAGCCCAGAGAAACTGCCAAGAAGTAGCTCCTGCCTACATACGCCTGCTCAGGCCTGCGGCAGACCTGTCATCTAAGTGCTCTGGGAGGCTGACGCAGGCGGATCCCAAGTTCAAACCCAAGCTGGGCAACTCAGCGATATCCTGTCTCAAAATCAAAAACCCAAACAAAAGGACTGGGTGCGTCGTATGGAGCCCCGCGCGAAGGCCATTGGGATATTCCTTTCCTGGTACCAAAAAAAAAAAGCTCACCATAGTAAAGACAGGACAGCTGAGGGGCAGGGACAGGGACTGGCTCGGAGTACCTGGTGGGCCCTGGGGGCCAGCGGGGACCGGATCCTCTCGGCCCAGGCACACTCACTCACCCTCAGACGCACTCACCCTGGGGCGCCATGCCTCCTGTCCCCTTCCGCAGTCCCCTACGCGGTCCGGTCCTGACTTAGTCCTTACAGGACCTGAAGGAGCAGGTGCTCAGGCCCAGATCTCAGAGAGACGGGGGGCGGGACCCTGGGGCCGGGGATGGGGGAGGCGCGGGCTTCAGCTGCTCCCCGCACCCCGCACCCCAGCCGTTATCTCCCGGCAGCGGCCGCAGCATCTCAGCCTCCCAGTATCTCTCTGATCCCCCAAATTTCCGGTTCCCCAAAGACAACTCAGGATGTGGGAAGGGAGGGGCCGGGAGAGGAGGGAACCGGCGAAAGCCGATCGGAGAGACCGAGGCAGAGAGAGGAGAGAGAAGGCAGGGCCCAGGCGGGGTCGGGTGGGGGACAGGGACAGGGACAGCGCCCGGCCGCGCTCTGAAAGACCGTGGAAGAGGGGAGCGGTGGAGGGCCTGCTCCCGGCGGGGCGACGCAGGCCTGAGTCCCGGCACTCTGGGAGGCTGAGGCAGGAGGATCTCAAGTCGGAGCCCCCCCCCCCCAAGGCAACGCAGCCCCATAGCAAGAACTCATCTCAAAATAACAGTCAGTGGGCTGAGAATGGAGCTCAGTGGCAAACCCCGCTGGGTTCGATCCTCAGTACCGCGCGCGCACACACGCGCACACACACACGCGCGCGCGAGGGGAGGGCGACCTTGAGGCGCACAGCAACTGAAGGAGGCGGTGGAGGAGAGGCTGAGAGACAGAGGCAAAAAATGAAAGCAGCAAATGGGATCGGGAGAAAAGGGGGGCCGGGGCACCCGGAAACTGCAAGAAAGTCAGCGAGCTGTGAGCCAGGTGAGAACCGCGGGGGCTGCCGGGCGCCGGGGGCGGCACGCCGGCGGGCGGGAAGGTGGAGGCGGCGGCGGAGGTCAGACTCCCGCCCCTGTTCCCCAGGGATCCGGGGCCCAAGTGTCCACCCACGAGGCTCACACCCCCGCGGCGCAGTGGCCCCAGTGGGCTCAGCGGCCACCACCATGAGAGAAGCCTGGGCCGCTCCCAGGGCCCGGAGGAGGCGGGACCTCGGGGCCAGCAAGGAGGGATTCAGTCGAGGCCGGCTCTGGACTGCTCCGGGACAGGGACAGCCGCTGCCCTGTGTGGCCTGGCCATATGCCCGGCCCGAACCTCAGTTTCCTCGTTTGTAAAAAAGGTTCCAAGGAGAAGCGCCTGCTCCGGGGTCCCCCAGGCCCAGGGTGTGTGTACGGCGTGCAGCGTCGCACATGCCCGGGTAGGCGCCGAGGATGGGGCCGCCGGAGAAGCTGACGCTCCCACAGCATCCTGTCTGTGAGTCAGGGCGCTTTCGTTTGCAAATGACTGGAGCCCTGCTGAGGCCGACATGCGCCGCCGGGAGGGTGCGGAGCAGCCCGCGGGGTGATCAGCACCTGGGGCGTGTTCTGGGAACGTGCCTCCGTTCCTTTTCGCTCCCTTCTCATGGCGGCCCCTGGCAGCTCCAGACCCACGCTCTCACTGTGGAGTGGTCCCAGCAGAGGGAGAAAGCCACCTCCCTTCCCCACCCCACCCCACCCCGCGCCCCAGCAGGAGCCCTGCTCGACGCAGAATTCACCCTCCATGGCTGTCCCTTGGTTTGCCTGCCTTTTTTTGAGACAGGATCAATTGTAAATTGCACAGGCTGGAGAGAGAACAGCACAGCGGTTAGAGCGCTTGCCTAGCAAGTTCAAGGCCCTGAGTTCCAGTCTCCAGCACCACATAAACTAGGCGTGGTGGTGCACTCCTGTAATCCCAGTACTCAGGAGGATTGCCGTGAGTCTGAGGCCAGCCTGGGCTACACAGTGAGTTCAGGAGCAGCCTGGGCTACAGAGCGAGACCCTGTCTCAAAATATATGTATATATAAACAAGCAAACAAACCAACTGTCCAGGCCGCGCTTAAACTTGCAATCCTCCTGCCTCAGCCTTCCAGAGTGCTGGGATCACAGGCCTGCAGCACTGGTCCGGGGTCTCTTTTTGCACCAATGTCTAACCAGGATGCAACTTCTCCCTCTCTCCATCCCAAAGTAAGCTGCCTACCTACTCTGGAATTGGCTGGGAGACCCTAACCAAGTAATTTAACCTCTTGGAGCCAGTTTCCTTATCTACTGAATAGGACTTCTCATACCTGACGGGCAGGGGTGTTGTGAGACAGTGAGTGCGCATCCCAGTAGCCACCCCCCTTCTTCTGGAATGGCCTATTCCTAGTCCTTCAGAGGTTGGCATGGGACTACACACCCTGGACAGGCCTCAACTGGCCAGCACATGCGGGGTCTCCTGGCCAATGATTGGCCCAGAGAAGTCACGTGTCTCCCGCTAGTCCAATCAGAGTACATTAGGGCGCTTACTGGAGTGTTAGGACATTGTGTCCCCACCCCCTCCACAGGAGCCTAGAAGGATGTGGTCCCTGCAGAGACCATCACATGACCACACAGGGAGAGACTGTGAATGCCGGTAAGTAGAGAAAGGTGACAACCTGCAAACTGGTGATAACCTTCAGAGGCCAGCTCCAGTTGAACCCGAGTGCCTTGAGCCTTTTCAGCAGCGAGGGACACCCTTCGGCCAGGCATGCCGAAAGGAGAAAGTTTTAGAATTTAGGACCAACATTCTCGACAGTTCCCGAAGCCCACAGAAATCTAGTGGCAGCCGGACCTGGGAGTGCAGGCCGGTAATCCCAGCACTGCATGAGGCCGTGGCAAGACTGCAATTTCAAGCCTAGCCAGGATGATTTAGCAACACCCTGTCTCAAAATCAAAGCTAAAAATCGGGCTGGAGACAGTTTATATCAAAGGCCCTGGGTTGGATCTCTAGTCACACACCACACACACACACACACACACACACGGAAAGACAGAAATCTCATAGCCAAGCACGCTGGGAAGTCGAGGCGGGGAGATCACAAGGGGTTTTTTTTGCTTTTTGTTCTGTTTGAGTCCCGGATTCACAGCAATCCAGCCTCCCAAGCGCCGGATCACAAGTGCCCACCACTACCCAGGCCTTGCGTTTGCCAGGCAAGCACTCTGACTGCTGAGCTGTTCCTCCGGCCCAAAGGAGGATCAATCACAACTTTGAGCCCAGCCAGGGCAAGTTAGCAATTTAGCAAAACACTGTCTCAACAAAAGATGGAACGAGACTGGGGATGTTGCTCCATGTGAAGACCGAGTTCAATCCACAGTACCACAAAAAAGGAAAGAAAATAGAAGACAGCCAGAAAGAGGCAGAGTCGGGACCAAAACTTGAGTCTCCTGGGGCTGGAGGAATGGCACAACAGTTAAGGCACTTCCCTAGCAAGCACAACACCCTCGGTTCGATTCACATAAGCTAGGCATGGAAATGCACGCCTGTAATCCCAGCTCTCAGGAGGCTGAGGCAGGAGAACTGCCATGAGTCCAACGTTACCCTGGGCTACACATTGAGTTCAGTAACAGCCTGGGCTATGCTACAGAGTGAGACCCTATTTAAAAACAGAATAAAAAAAAAATAAAACCCTTAAGTCTCTTGACTTACATTCCATTTCCAGAGCAAGGCCTTGGGCAAAGGCAGGCAGATGCTGGCAGAGGAAGCCAGGCACACCAAGAGAGGAGGGTTTCCTGTCATGCCTCCTGCTGGCTCCCACTTCTTTCCCGTCTCACAAGCCCCGAACTGGAGGTTTCCGCTTCCAGCTTCCAGCCAGCCTCGTGCTCAGCAGGCTGTCTCCGGATGGAAGCCTCCGAAAGCCAACCCACCAACTTCCACGAGAAAAGAGCTTCTTTGTCTCCTTAGTTCCCCCAAGTGTCTCAAGGCTGGATCTGATTGGCCTGAGCTCGGTCATATGCCTCTGTATCAACCAATCACTGTGGCAGGGTAGGATAGGCTAATTGGCCGATCCTGTGTCACATGCCTATCCAGTCAGTCCCCTCTGTAAACACACAAACATTCCTTTTTAAAATCTGCATAGTCTCATTGGAAGCAGGATGAAGGGATGCTGGGAAGGTGCGAACAAAAGATACCCCGGAGTGGACTGCAAAACATGGCTAACAACGTGTCTTAGAAGGTTCTGGATTCCGATAAACTTGGGAAATATTAGGTAAAGAAAAATAAAGATATTCACTTGGGGACTTCCCAGAGCTCTTTCCCTGTGAACGGGTATTTTATCTCTGCAAGGACATTAGAGAAGAGACAGACCCAGTGACAGAGGCCTGTAATCCCAGTACACTGAGAGGCTGAGGCAAGAAGATCGAGTTTGAGCCCAATCTGGGCAACTTGGAAACTTAGTAGATGTCACTAATCAAGACTAAAAACATGGCCGGGGACGGAGCTCAGGGTGAAGGCTCTGGGCACAGCCCGCAGTACCACAGAAACAAACCAGAGTACGATCCAAAACAAACAGAAACCCCACAGGTGCATGAAAAGCGTTTACCTCAGGCTGTGTCTATTAAGGCGTGTATGAAACCTAAGTGAAATTTATGTTTAGACTTGGGGATCCCGTCCCTATAATAGCTCATTATATTCCAAAATCCAAGATAATTCAAAATCCAAGCGAGGTGTGCTAGTAGCACGCCTGTTATTCAAGCACTCGGGAGGCTGTGGCAGGCCAACTTAAGTTATATGGTGAATTCGAGGCCACCCTGAAGAACAGGGCGAGACCTCCCCCACGCGAAACGTACACACACACAGACACACACAGTCTCAAAGTTTCAGTTTCAAGCACCCTGGGTAAGGAAGATATGGCAGTGTCACTCTCACTCTAAACTGTCCACAGCTGTGTGCCATCTCCCTCCAAGTTCTGCTGATGACAAGCCTGACTTAGCCTACCTGCTGAACGCCCCCCCAAGTGCCTACACCTGAATCTATACGCTCTGCCCAAACTGCTCCCAGCTGTAGCCACTGCACCACTTCCCTGCACCCCTCGGCCGGTGCCAGGTGCAGGCTAACACTCAGGAGTCCACTGTACGAGGGGCCACACCAGTCCCTGGCTTCACTAGACACTGCTAGACCCTCCTCCGAAGGAGCTACACCGCGGCACGCTTGTTGGTGAACTGTCCCCTGCCCCAGGTTACTATGCCTGTTTGCGTTCCCCCTCCCCCAAGCAGAAGGCCCTAACTCCACTTGCATGCGTCCACCTGCTCCTGCCCCTTCCCCAGACGCACCCCATCCTCTCCTGCTTGGCCTCGCAGTGCCCCTGGTGCCCCCGGGCCAGGCAGGTGGCCAGGGCAGGGACTCTGGAGGCCAACGAGCCACTTGCAGGTTTTCCTCTTCAGCTGGACAAGTCACGGCGCCTCTCTGAGCCCGTTTCCTCCCGCGTGAAATGGGGCCACAAACCGTAACTGCCATTAGGGGAGCCGTGGTGGTGACCGCAGGAGGCACCGCGCAGGAGGCATCCGCATCACTTCTGGAGTCCACAGGGAAGCCCCAGCTTCGTGCAGCTAGCAGAACCGCTTGGAGTGTAGCGACAGAAATTCCACATCAAGCTAGCTGCAGACAAGCTGTAATTTATTGGCCCATGTGACTGGGAAGCTGTGGGGGGAGACATCTCACTGGCCGTGTGGGGCCGGATCTGGGAGTCGTAATGACAGCCAGGAAGCTGGCTCTGTTCAGCTCCAGGCCACTCTTTCCATGCCAGGCGCTTCACTCTCAGGTGGCTCTCCATGTGGTGACCAGGACGACATCCCTCCAGCTCAGTGATCATCGTGAACGAAGGGCTTGTCCACTCCAGCACTTCCTGTCCTGATCTCGGGGCCAGGGCTGGTCACAGGCCGGTACTTGAGTCAACGTGGTGGCTGGGTCTGTTGCGGGCTCACAAGTGCAGGCCTTGTTCTGCTGCCTCCAGACCCACACAGAGTCTGGAATAGGAATGTGTCCTGAGGGGAAACTGAGGAAAGACTCCCAAAGTGTGGGGAAACAGACCCTGGTCAGGTCAAACGCCATCCCTTGGTACTCACAATGGAGCTGAGGTGGTGCTGGGCGGGGGCTCCTTTGAGGCGCAAAGCCCAGACACCCCAGGCCCAAGGTGGGCAGCAGAGGCGTGGGGGACAAGTGCGTTGTCTGTGTGTCACTGAGTGAAGCCTGTCACACTACACCTGAGCTTTTACAGTCACCTAAAACTTTTTATATCTATTTTTTTATTTCTTGAGACAGGTCTCAAAGGCCCCACAGGCCTTCATCTGATTCAAAAGAGGAAGGCTGGGGCCTGGCTTAGTGCTTAGGGTCCTTGTCTCCCTAGCACATGCAAGGCTCTGGGTTCAATTCCCCGGTACCACAAAAAAGTTAGCCAAGCATGGTGGCACACGCCTATAATCCCAGCACTTGGGAGGCTGAGGCAGGAGGAGAGCTGTGAGTTCAAGGCCAGTCTAGGATACACAGTGAATCAAGACCAAGAGGGCTGGGACCAGGGAGGGTCATGCTCATGCTCAGGCTCAGGCTGGGTTGCACACAGCAGTGCGGAGGGATTCAGCCTGGAACCAACTCAGCCAATGTAGCAATCCTCCTGCCTCAGCTTCCCAAGCAGGTGAAATGACCGCAGGTCCAATCTGCTTAGCCTATTTTTAAGTTCTGTCTTACTGAGAACCACAAAAGGCAAAAGCTAAGAGAGCCCCGTGACTTGCTCAGGGCCAGCTCCTTGCCTAGGGACCAAGAACGAGGGCCCGTGCAGAGGCGTCTGGCTGTCACCATCTGGTCCCCACACCCTGCTCTGCCATCAACACCGCAGGTGGCTGTGCTTCCCTGGACCACATCAAAAGGACAGGCATCCCGTGCCGGTAGTGCTGGCCTGGGGCACAGGCCTCTCTCAGGAGGTGGCAGTGTGCTAGCCTTTGTCGGGTGTCACCCACAGCACAAAGCCCCATGGCTGACGGAGAGCTACCTCACCCCACCCGGGGCCATTCAGACACAGGCTTGAGTACAGGCTTACCTGAGAGTGCTCACGTACCCTCTCACACAGCCGGGCCTGGGGGCCAGCCCCAACCCCACCCTGCTCCGGCCCTGGAGCCCCAAAACCCCAAAACCCCAAAGCCAAGAGCTCTTCAGACTACACCGGCCTTTATTCCATTCGAAGACTAGGGCTGTGACCAGGGACGTTCATTTTCAGGCTGCGTCAGAAGGTGCAGAGAGCCGGGGAACACAGACTGGATCCCAAAGTGACAATAAGTTAGGGGGGACTCTCAGGCCACTACCAGGCTGGAGCCAGGACGGGGCGCCACCTCCAGCTTCCACGCTCGGCCTTCCCAGACAGGCTTGCTCCAGAACAGCACAACCTGGGCTGAAACACAACAGGGGGGCCCGAGAGGTCGGTAGGGACAGCAGGCAGCCAGAGCCAGAGGAGGGCCTAGGGGCCGGAAGCTGGCCAGGAAGGGGGTCCCCACGGGGATCGCTCACATGACTCAGCTGCGCTCCTGCAGGTTCTCATAGTCTGGAGCTTCTTCCTCTTCTTCCTCCTCCTCCATCTCCTGGGAGCTCAGGGTGGCTGGAAGGGGACAAGGTTGGTGGCCAGCCCCAGGCCACTGGTCCTGGCAGGTCCCCCAGCCTCTGCCCCTCATACACACCAGGCTCAGTCCCGGCCACCGGCTGCAGCTCCTGGGACACGTTCACATACTCCCGGCTCCCATCTGGGGGGACAGGTCAGAGGAGGGACAGCCACACCAAGAGGGTGGTGGGCTCAGGCCACAATTCCCATGGGGCGGAGGAGGGGGAGCGGGCAGCCGGGGCCCCACCACTCACCTAGTGACGCCTCTGCACTCCCCTCGCTCTCGGGAACATTGACGTAATCTTCTCCGGACTCCACTGCAGGGAAGCCAGTGGGGTTAGCCCCAGCCAAGCGCTGCCACCAAACCCCTTGGCCACGGAGTCCCACAGGCCTCCCAACTCAGAGGTCCAAAGACCCCTCGGTGTCACAAAGACAGGGCTCCTGACTGTCAGGTCCCCAGCAGTGCAGACAGAACAGATTGGACAGGCAGTGACAGAGGCCTGGGCAGGAGCGAGGCTGCAGAGATGGCCAGCAGAGAGCCTTCCACTCATCCCACTTGAGGAAACGGACCCCTGGCAGACAGGGGCCCTAGGCATGGCTACAGGTTGCAGGTGCACGTGGGGGCAGTGTGGTGACAGGGCAGGGGACAGAACACACTTGGCCCGCCTGGCCCCTGACACAGCCCACTGCTGCCCACATACTCCTTAGGACCGCAGGTGATGTCTGGTCCTTTAATGTACTGCCCTGGTTCTCCTCCGGGACGATGTGAGCGGGGGGCCGAGGGGCCATTCTGCCCAGCCTCGAAGCTAACTCATAACTGCGTAGCCTCAAACAGTGACCCAAACTCTCTGCGCCTCCGTTTTTCATCTGTAAAATGGGGCTTCTAGCATGACCCACTTCACAGGGCTATTCTGAAGACTCCAGCAGTACAGAGCAAAATGGGGCCTGCCAGGGGTCCGCACCACCAAGTGCCTGCTGCATAGATAAATCGGAGCTGGGCTTGGTGGTGAAACATGCCTACAATTCCAGCTACTCAAGGGGCTGAAGCAGGAGGATCACCTGAGACCAGGGGCTCAAGGCCAGCCTGGGCAATACGGCAAGACTTCACCAAAATGTAAGTAAAAACATCAGAGCAAGTAAATCCTACCATACAATAGAGGACACAGCCAAGGGGCTAGAGGGGAAGGAGCAGGCTGAAGGCACCTGGGAATTGGGAGGTTTACAAAGTTATACACATGAAAATCTTAGTAGGCCATGAAACTCCAACCAGGAGGCCCTCCATAGACCCAGGGGGTTTAGTTGGTTTATTGCTGTTGGGACAGGGTCTGGCTTCGTAGCCCAGGCTGGCCCTGGGCACAAGGGCAGCCATTTTATTGTGGCAGTCTGTCTCTAGCTCATACACGCAATCAGTTATGAATGAACGAAATGGCCTGGCAGGTTAGTGCAGGAGGTGTGTTGGGATCCAGAGGGCGGAAGCAGCAGCCCGGGACAGGTGTGCGCAGGCTGAGCACTGCACACCCACACCCCAAAGTGTTCTCAAATCTAAAGCCATTTCAGTTGGGCTGGCGGAATAGCTCAGCGGCTAGAGTGCCTGTCTCGCAAGCTCAAGGCCCAGAGTTCCATCCGAGAGAGAGAGAGAGAGAGATTCCAGTTGCCCGTCTTGGCCAAATCCCATCTTTAGAGGGCTGATGGGGCTGGAGGAATAGCATGGGGTAAAAGCACTTGGTGGTGCACACCTGTAATCCCAGCACTCAGGAGGCTGAGGCAGGAGGATTGCTGTCAGCCTAGGCTACATGAGTTCAGAACCAGACTAGGCTGCACAGCAAGACCATGGCTCAAAAAAAAAAAAAAAAAAAAAAAAAAAAAAAAAAAAAAAAAAAAAAAAAAAAAAAGCAGCTAAAGTGCTTGCCTAGCAAGAGCTACGACCTAGGTTCGATTCCCCAGCACCACATAAACTGGGCGTGGTGGTACATGCCTGTAATTCCAGCACTCAGGAGGCTGAGGCAGGAGAATTGTCACAAGTCCAAGGCTAGCTTGGGCTCCAAAGTGAGTCCAGGACCAGCCTGGGCTACAGAACAAGACCTTGTCTCAAAAATAAATAAATAAATAAATAAATAAATAAATAAATAAAATAAAATAAAACCTTTGAGTGCCAATACTATGCCACAAGTGGAAATTTTCACACCATGAATGTTAGTTTCATGTACAATTTTTTTTAAAGCATTGTATATGAATTACCTCCAGGCTGTGCATATAAACTATATATGATATATAAATAAATTCTGTGTTTAGGTCTGGGATCTAGCCTCATAATGCCTCATTAGACATATCCAAACATTCCAAAATTCAAAACACTCCCGGTCCCAGCTGGGTGTGGTGGTGCGTGCCTATAATTCCAGCACTTGGAAGGCTGAGACAGGAGGACTCTCAGGAGTTTGAGGCCAGCCTGGGCTATGAGTGAGTCCAGGACCAGCCTGGATCACAGAGCAAGAACCTGTCTCAAAAAAAAAGCAAAACACTCCTGCTCCCAAGTTTTTCAAAAAGGTGAAGATTCAATCTGTACAGAACAAGGAATGTAACAGAACACTCATAAGACCAGAAGGGACGAGACCCAAATCCAGAGAGAAAAGCAGCTCAGAGAAAACTGAAACCAGGCAGGCTTAGCACACAGGCCGGCAGTCCTGGCACTCTGGGAGGCTGAGCGGGAGTATCTCAAGCTCAAACCCATGTAGGAACTTAGCAAGACCCTGTGTCAAAATCCAAAAATAAAAATGCATTGGGGACATGGCTCAGTATGGAAGCCCGGGGGCATCATCCCTAGTACCACACACACAGAGGGGGAGAAAGGGAAGAAGGAAAACTGAAACCTTCCAGGAAGTAGAAGGAAACTTCCCGGAAGGTGGGCGAGGGAGACGGCCACCATTAATATTCTTACACAGAGGTCCCCACCCTCTGGGCTGTGGACTGGTGCCAGTCCCTGGCCTTGGAAGCACTGGGCCACCAGGAGACAGTGCTCCCCACTCCCCTCCTGCTGCTCCCCGCCATCTTAAGGCTGTCCTCTGTCAACCTACTGCATATGGAGCACAGCCCCCTCCCCAGCGACCTTCCACCAAATTGATCCCTCATGTCAAAGAGGTTGGGGACGTCTGTTTTTAGACAATGACAAGATGACCTTGTCTCCAAGAAACAAGAACAGGTGGATGAATACACAAAAAGCATATTCAGACACCAAGAAACTGAAACAAAATTTCCGTAGCAGAGCGGAGAGTGGTGGGAGAAATCTTCAGATAACAGACCAAAAAGGAAGGACAGAGACAGGAAAGGGGAGAGGAAATTAAGAGAATCATAAGATCAGAGCAGGAAGCCCCGCATGTGAAGGAGGAAATGGAAGGGACGTGAGAGGGAGAAAGGAGGGGCTGGCGGGACACGGGTGGGGCAGGACAAGCCAACTCACGGGAGAAGGCGCTGTCGTGGAGGCCGGGGTTGCCAGGCGTGGGAGCCGGATGGGGAGCTGAGCCGGGGCCCGGGGCGCTGTCGGGAAGTACCTCCCTGTGAGGAAGGAACAGGGACTGTGAGTCAGGACGCCGGCCCTGGCCCCACTGCCCACGTGGGCACTCACAGGTAGCCCTCGTTGGGATAGTCATCTTCCTCGTCCTCGTCCACGTCTGCGCAGGCCGGCTCTGCGGGGCAGCAGAGGTTTCAGTGGGGTGTGGGGCTGGCCCCGGCCTCCCCGCCTGACCCAGGGCTCCGACGCACCTTGGTTCTCGTAGCTCGCCACACTGTTGGCTTCAGAGAGAAAGCAGGAGGGACACTGAGTCAGCTCAGGCAGATCCGGCCTTCTGCCCGGCCCCAGCTCCTGAGCCCCTCCACCCTTACCACCATCTGAGTCCTGCTGGGAAGATGGCATCCGGTGGGAACCCATGGGGGGCTGCGGGGATCTCCTGGGAAGAAAACGTCAGAGGTCAAGTCTGAGTGGGGCTTTGGGGGCAAGAGGAGTTAGAGGCTGTGGCTGAAGAGAGCAAGGGAGCACAGGGAGGACGGATGAGGAGGGGTACTCACGGGATGTGGAGCAGGTCGGGCTGGCTCGGGGGTGGGTGGGAGGTAACCAGCGGATAGGAGCCTGGGTACTGCCAGGGGGCCACTGTTTCTGAGGACGGGACCAAGCTTGAAGGGGTGACTCTGGACATCGGGCAGGCTCACTCTTGGAAACCCCGTGCCCTGACCAGGCCTGGGGACTCCCACCTCCCCCCTCTCCTCCCATCCCTGTGGAGATCAAGGCCATGAGGGCAGCCCAGCATGGGGAACTGAACAAAGGCAATGCCCCAACCCTGGAGCCGGCCGGGGACCCTGTGTACTCACGAGGTGGTTTCATCAGGATGCTTCTTGGGTATCTGGCAGGAGACACAGCTTGGGTACGGGGCTGAGAGGGCTTCAGCCCAGCCCCACCACGGGGACCCAGGGACACCCGCAGGTGGAGGGACAGACTCACCTATCCGTAGAAGCACCATTATATGAGTCTGGGGAAGAGAGAGCCAGTGAGGCAGGCACCGGAAGGTAGAGGGCTAGGTAGGGCCCAGCCCCGCAGGGTCCAACAGCAGGACTGAGACCACAGAGGTGGCCTCACCCGCGAGCCTGGGCATCCACAAACCGACCCGCTCCCCACTCACCTGGCAGCTCGCGGCAGTGCACACACAACACCAGCAACACCGTGACAAGGGGCAGCAGGACGAGGCCCAGGTACATACAGAGTGTCAGGCTAATCACCTCCATGTGCAGGAGAGCCCGGGCCAGGCCCCTCCAGCAAAACTACAGCAGGCGTGCGGGGCCACGGCCTGGTGGGAGGCAGCTCGTCCGTCTTGGGGGCTCCCGGGCCCTCCCTTGATGAACTGAGGCCGTCAGCCCTTGTTCCGAGACCCTGCTCCCAGGGTGGTCAGGCCAGGGCTGGGGCTGGGGCCGGAGTCGGGGGCACCAGCCACCGGCTGTGCAGCTTACACCCAGCCACCCTGCAAGGTCCCTGCCCCTGGCGTGGCTCCTGCCTCCCCTCTGCGCAGCCCGCCTGTGGCAGGAAGCTGTGGTGAGCGGCGGGTGAGGGCAGGAAATCATCCGGCTCCTCAGCTGGCTGAACCCGCCCCCTGCCCATCCCCACCCACCATGGGAAGGGTGGGAGACCTGAGGAGCTCCCCAGGCTCTTGGGAAAGGTCTGTGGCCACACAGGCCAGGGCAACTCCTCTAGTGCGAACTGGGGACTCCTGCTGGCCAGGCACAAATCTCCTCCACCAGGGCGTGGGAGGCAACAGGTTGTGAGGTAGGGGGACTGCGCCCCTCACCCAGGCCTCCCCGCCAGGGAGGCTGGGTTCCCGGGAACACGGGCATGACTCACAGTCACACCAAGCCAGCTCACTCGAAGGAGAGCAGCCTCTCTCTGGATCATCCAGACTAGAACACGGAGACTCACTCACTGGCCCACAGTCCCAGGGAGCCCTGCGGCCAGAGGACCCCTGCAGCCAGGGGTCAGAGGCAACTGGTACCCAAAGACTCAAGCAGGCTCCTGGGATCTTTGAGCTACAAATTTTATTTCGTTACAAATAGCACCGAGCCCTGGGACTGTCCCAGTGGAGGAGATCCCCTCCCGGATCCCCATCTCCTCCCTAGGCTGCCCACGTAGTGTCTGGGAGCTGGGGCAGTCCAGGCTTCCTCCTGGAAACTGGACCAGGACTGAGGGTTCCGCACAAGTTCCTTGGGGCCAGGCCTGAGACCAGCGGTGACCTATGTGCATACAGGTGAGCAACAAACACCCTCAAATGAGCACACTGGACACAGGGACCCGGGTGGAGCGGCCTCGCTGGGGCACCACGATCCGGTCATCTGTGGGCCCTGCCTCGTGCAACAGACCTGTGGGGGAGGGGAGAGGGATCTGAGCCAGGGCTGGAGGGACAGACAGACACAGAGCAGGAGAAAAGCGCACAGTGGGACAAGCAGATCAGAAGCTGAGTAAGATGCAGGCTATGGGCTGGGATGCCAGGTACCCGGCTGGGCAGCCAGCCAGCCAAACAGTGCTGTGAAGGAGGCAGATAGTGGGCCCAACTGACCCTGCACATGGAGCTGGGCCCGCCGGCGGTCGCCCTCAATGAAGATGGCAGTGCCCAGGAAGGCGGCACCACCCAGCGCCCCAACAAAGGCACAGAGCATGAGCGAGAACTGCAGGGCCCGGAACTCGGACAGGAAGGACGGGGGCCAGCTACGGCGGAGACGGTCAGAGATCTGCGGGGAGGGATGCAGGTGGGAGTTAGAGACCCGCGAGGGACAGGGATCCCCGCAACACTAGAAAACGGAAAATGGAGCCTAGGAAAGGGGAGGGGCCCAGACCACCAGGATGAGGCCCACAGCCTCTTGGTAATAAACTTTTAGACAAAATCCTTTGTGGCCAGTGAAGGCCCTATGGCAAGAAACCCAGACTTGGGACAGGAATGCTTCTCTGGGGACAGATGCTCCCACTCAGCTAAGCCTTGGGCCACAGGCTGCCACAAACACTGGTGGCGCAAGGTCCTTGATCTTCACCCTGTACCAGAGAGGGGCAGCACTCACCAGGCCAATGAGGTAGGGGCTCCCAGCGTCACCCAGCAGGTGGGACAGCACGATCTGGAAGGCCTCTGCCGTGGAGCGCCTCGTGGGGATGACCACATACTGGGGAGAACGGTGGGAGATCAGGGCAGTGGGGCGGGGGGTGGCGGGCAAACAGCCAGGGCCAGGGCAGAGGTGTGACGAGGCAGGCTAGCACTACAGGCCCTTCTGGGCCTGGACTTAGTTTTGTTTTCAGGACTGAAGATGGAACTGGGAGCCTAGCCTATTTTTAGATTCTGAGACACTGTCTCACTAAGTTGCCCAGACAGTGCTCAAAGTTGCAATCCTCCTGCCTCAGCCTTCCAGAGTGCTGGGATTACAGGTCTGCGCCACCAGGCCCACTTGGGGGTGGGTTTTGAAAAAGGAGTACAGACCACAATTTCGAGGAAGTGCCGCCTCCCATGCCCAATCCCTACTCCCAGCAGCTTCTGGGCTAACCTAGACAGGACAGCTACTCACCAGCAGAATGTCAGCCACAATGGCCCAGTTCATGGATAGCAGGGTCTCTCCAATAAAGATGAAAATCTAGTATGTCAAGGTAAGAACAAACACATGACAGACTCACCATGCACGGGCTCACCCATCAACTCGAGTAATCCTCATCGCACCCTATGCCACTACAAGTCCCAGTCCCAGGGGAGGAGATGGCAAAACTAAGCACACAAAGGTTGAACAACGTGCCCAATGTCACCTAGCTGGGAAGTCCCAGAACTGTGATTCAAAACCAAGCATGCCACCTCAAGCCCTGGCTAACGCAAGCCGCACCCACCCCAGTGCACAGTTCCTCCACCCCAGACCCAGAAGAAACCCTCAACCCTTATTAGCTACTTACGTAGGTGGCCACGATGCTACCACGGGCGCAGGCGAGGGACAGGAAGAGGAAGGGTGCAGAGCCCAGGAGGCCAGCAGCACAGACCAGCGGGTCCGCGCGGGGGTTGGAGCGGCGAAGGCGGCGGCTGATCTCCACACCCAGGCCCACACCCAGGACCCCAGTCAGGCAGGTAATGAGCCCGAAGATGAGACTAGGAAGTGGGGGCACGGAGGCTAGTCCCTCTGCCTGCGAAGCCCCCAACCCATCCCAGCCACCCGCACACCAAGTCTGTCCAGACACAGAGCCCTGGTCCACACCTCACCCCACCAAGTAGCTCCCAGACCAGGAAACCAAGGCTCCACGAGAAGCAGCCTGTGCAGCCAGGATCTAACGGTTCCGTCGGGACTCTGAATCACCAACTTTTCATCCCAGCCACCTGCAGGCCTCCCAACCCAGCGCCACCGGGGCACCTGTCTGAGGAAGAGCAGGAGTCTCCAGGAAGGCAGGGAGGGGTCTCCCCCAGGACCACACGGGAACGCAGCAGGAACGCAGGAGCCCAGAGAGCCAGGGAGCCCGTGACAAATGCCACAGCAGTGAAGCCAAGGGACGACAGGACGAAACTAGGACTATGGACGGGCGGAAGGGAGAAGTCAGACCTCAGGGTAGTGTGCAAGAAAAGGACCTCAGATCCTCTGATCCCTTCCTGGACTTTTTTTTTTTTTTTTTTTTTTTTTTTTTTTGAGATAGGGTCTCACTCTGTATGTAGCCCAGGCTGGCTTCAAACTCACGGCAATCCTCCTCTTTCAGGCTCCTAAGTGCTGGGATTATAGGTATGTACTGCCACACCCAGCTTATGGAGTGCTGGGGAATCTAACCCAGGGCCTTCTACTTGCTGGGCAAGTGCTTTAACCACTGGGCATTGCCTCCAGCCCCTTCTCAGCTTATTTTAGAAAAGTTAGATAGCTGGGTGAAGAGGCTGGCCCCAGTGACCCCAGGATCTTGGCCTGTAGTCTAGGAAGCTGCCACAAGGGGCAGCAGTGGCCAGACGGAGGGCCTTGGGTATGGCCCCGGGAAGAAAACCAAGCCAAGACCTGGTTCATACAACTCTCCACACAGAAGTCAGGGCCTCAGAAGACTAGAAAGGAACTCAACTCACTTTCTTGCCAGAGCCCTGAGGTCTGCCCACCATGACGTGGGGCTCAGAGGAGGTGAATCCGAGTGGCGCTCCACAGCGCCCCTGGGCGGCTCCCGCACTATCAGGAACAGCAGCAGCACAGCCACCACACCGAGTCCTGGTGTCACCTGGGGGAGGTGCGGACTTTAGTGGGGAGAGGGCAGAGACACACTCAATCCCTGGGGCTGCTGGAGAGCCCCAAGACCCTCTCACACACCTGGAGGAGTGCCTGCTCGTGGAAGCCGAACCAGCAACTCAAGATAGAGGCTGTCACTAGGGGTCACCTTATTTTTGCAAGCCTAAGTTCATTTCCTTAGTAGCAGCACCACAACTTTTGGGAAGCCACTCCCACTTCCATTCCTCTCAATCCACAAGGATCAGACATCCCAGACCTGGTCAACAGGAGGACTGCTAACGGCCACCTTGGCGACCAATTCCCCAGTAGGGCCTGTGACCCACATCTGTCTGATCAGATGCCATCCCATGATCATTGCTCAAGGATCCAAGGTGCTAGTGTTGCTCAACTCAAAGATAACCACCTGGAACTCTTCCACGCTTCAAAAGGAGGGTAAGTAAAGGAAAGAAAGCTGAGAACGGTCAAATCCCAGACTCTGTGGGAGCCCTGGATCCAGGCTGCCTGAAGCTCACCCTGGGACTTCCCACGAGGAAAGCCAGTACAGCCCCTTCACCGGGCTCCTGTCAGCTGCAAGAGCTGCCTAGCACGTGGCTTCCTGCTGAGAACACCAAGGTGTCCTGCAGGCCCGGTGAAGCAAGGGATGGTAAAGAAGTCAGAAAGGGCACTCAGTGGCAATGCCACCAGTCTCCCCGCTCTTTCCCTGACCTGGAACCAGACTTACCCTCAGAGCCCAGTGCCAGTCTCCAGCAACATCCTTCACTTTGGAGCCTGCAATGTAACCCAGACCACTGCAGGGAGAGGAGGGGGAAGAAGACAGCCAGTCTGTCCAGCCCCCCGCCTGGGTGCTCCTCTGCCCCCACCGGCCAGCACGGCTCACCTGCCCACAGGGATGGCAAAGTAGAACACGCTCAGCATCCGGCTCCTCTGGTCCGCCACAAAGAGGTCGGCGATGAGCGTGGGCGCGATGGTGGAGTAACTGGCCTCCCCAACCCCCACCAGGCCCCGGGTCAGGAGGAGCAGCCAGAAACGCTGGGGAAGCAGATATGGGGCAGGTGGCACCCCGCCCTGCAGCCAGCCTCCCCAGCAACCTCTCTGGCTGCCTGGGGAGTCAGTAGGGACAGCTGGAGAGGCCTAGGTTTAGAATCAGACAGACTGGCTGGAATCCTGGCTCCAACACTTACTAGCTGTGACTTTCAGAAAGTTACTTAACCTCTCTGAGCCTCAGTTTCCTCATCTGCAAAAGGGGAATAACAACAACTTGTTCACAGAGCTATTCTGAGAAGGTCTAGGTGTAAGATCTCACGACCCTGCACTCAGCAGGTACAAAATAAACCCTGGTTTCTACCTCGCCCGTCCCACCCAAGGGGAGTACTTGTCTACCACACACTAAGGCTAAGGCTAAGGACTGGGGATTTGATGACCTGGTGGGGGAACTTGCGGGGCCTGCGGCTGGGACCAGTCAGGGAAGACTGACTGCAGGTGGAGGAGTTTCAAGGGTGCCAAGAAGCAGCAACCAGGCAGGAGGGAAACCAGAGGGTATGTGGGCCCTGAAGTCACACTAGGCTGTCAGAGGAAGAAGTCGGTCTGGGAGCCAGAGGCGCCCAGGAGCTCTAGCAAGAACAGGACCAGGAAGTAGCAGCAGCGTTTAGCAATCAGGTGGTCACTGTTGACTTTGGCAAGGGCGGCTCGCCCAAGCGGAGGGCAGGAGTCAGCTGACAGCACTCGAGGGTGAGTGGGTGCTGAGCAGTGCGAGTGGCTCCCTGGCTGCTCCTCCACCCACTGGTGCTGAGCTTGCGTGGCCTTTTAAGAAGTCTAACCAGGAAGAGGACTGGGAGAGGGCAGTCCATGTGAGGTTTATCCGTAATACAGACATGTGAGTTATTTAGGTATAGAGTAGAAGTGTCAGTGGTCAGGGGAAGAGGGATGACAGACAGAAGGTTCTAGAAGAAAAAGGAAGAGGATGGGGCAGGCAGATTAGCATGGGTAAGGAGTGTGCATAACTTGGCAGGAACCAAGGGAACTGCAGAGGTTCCCCAGGCCCAGTCTGAAATGACTCCCAGGAGTAGCAGCAAAGACTGATGGGAAATGGGGAGTGGCCAGAAGCAGGAGCCAGTTGGGGGCCTCACCTCTCTGGGGATGAAGGATGACCCCAGTGTCACCAGGGACCAGAAGGCAATGCCCCCGCACATGAGATACTTCCGGTTGTACCTGTCACCCAGGTAGCCAAACACAGGTGCCAACACCATGTAACTGGAGATGAACACTGGGGGGAAGCAGAGAGTCACAGCGCAGCCACAGGCCCTGGCCCCCCACCCCAGCCTGGGATGCAGGGAAAGGGAATGACGAGAGCACAAGAGACCCCCACCCTCTTCCTCACTGGCTTCACACCGTCCCCGTATCCCGGCCCTACAGCCCGTGGGAGCTTCCCGGCAGGGGAGCACCCACCTCATCCTCAGCATCTCCAAAACTCCCACTGTAGCAGGGCCAGCTGATGGGTCGTGCCCTCCCCACCCCAGCCTAGGACACCCCAGGACTCTGACGCCCCAGCCGATGCAGCCCTGTCTGCCTCTCCAACCTCACAGCCATCCACTTTCTCTTCCTCTCTGCAGCCCAATGGCCAGGATCAAAGGTCAACACCTTTGGGGGTTGGACACCTGCGATCGCTCTGTCTGGAACATTTTTTTCCTCTGAATTTCAAGACCTTAGCTACTTCCGGTGCCAGTTTAAGAACCTCACGCATCCAGTCCCTATTATCTTCATTTTTTTACCCCACTCTCATCCTTATGGAAAATCACCCTTCACACTGGCACCACAAAGACGAAGACCTTGTCAGTGTCAGCCATGACTGTGACCCTCTCACTCAGCACACAGCTAGCACGACTGAGGGGCTCAATCAGCAGGTGCTGAATGTCAAGGGGAATGAACGGAGCCACGGGAAAGATCTGCCTCTTCTCTAACCCAGACACTCCTCAGAGGTTTGCAACCCTGACCTCTGACCTCATTCTCACCTCTTTGGACAAACTTAGAAACCTCCAGTTCCTCACTGGCCTGAAGTAGAGAAAGGAATATTGCAACACCTGGCTTCAGATTCCTGTTCGGGCCTCTAATTGGCCGTGTGTCCCCGGGCAAGTCTTAACTAGTCTCCAAGCCTCAGTTTCTTTAGAAAATGTAGATGACCCTATCTACTTTCTCTGTCAAGTAAGAACATCGCCACCTGTCCCTCAGGTGATTTGCAGACAACGAGGTCTTGGACTGGGGAGTAGCAAAGTGTACAGCAATTGCCGAGCACGCAAGGCTCTGGGTTCAGAGCTCAACAAGCACGTGTGCATGCACACACATACATGTGCGCGCGCATGCACGCGTGCCAAAAATGTTATCACCACTTCTTGCAGGGCCTGGCACACAGTAGGTGCTCAGAAGCTTTTCAGAAGTGAAAGAAGACTTGGTCCTGATTTGGCCTCCCTCTCCTGCCAGTTGCCCACTGGGGGCCTGCGCTGTGCGGCACACGTCACGGGCGTGGTCTCCTCCACCCTCGCACCCATGCTCAGCGGTGATCTGTGTTCTGCCGGCCCATCTTACAGGGAAGAATGGGGCCTAGTGCCTTGCCTCCCTTCACACGGTAAGGGGACATGCTGAGATTTAAACCCACCTGATCACACGCTAAACTGACTCACTTCTTTCTTTTTGTCAGAGTGTCTCCCTATGTAGCCCAGGCTTCCCTCAAACTCTCCATCCTCCTGCCTCAGCCTCCCCAGTGCTGGGATTACAAGCACGCAGTCTGACTCCTTTAGACGTGATGTCTTGGCCAGACACAACAAAAACAAGGCCATTCCCCGACCCCCAGCTCCGGTCACTAAACTCTCAGTAAGGGCCCCCCCACCCCGTGCAGCCCCGACTGAGGGAGAAGGCAGCAGGAGCCACGCACCTGTCTGGATGAGGCCGGAGCTGCTATCTCCAATGCTGAAGAACTGCTCGATGTCTGGAAGGACGCCTGGAAGGGCAGACCTCGGGGTGAGCCGGCCTGGACAGCCCATCCCCGGGGCCTCGCGCCGTTGTCGGCGCGCGCCTCCCCCCCGGCCGGCGCCACACCTGCCACCGTGAAGCGATCCATGTAGTTCAGCAGGTTGATGTAGCACAGCACGGCCACTATGAGAGCCGAACGGCCCGGGGACAAGCCGGTGATGCGCTGCAGCCCCTCCGCGTCCGGGACCTCGGGCTCCCCGGACTTGGGGTTCCCCAGGGCCCCTGGCAGCCCCGGTGTGCCAGGCACCGGCCCATCATCTGGGTCATCCGCCTGGCTGAGGAACGGTGCAGTGTCGGACCCGGCCATGGTCCCGGGGGGCCGCGGCCGCCCGCGCGGCGATCGCACCGATGATCCCACCTGCGAGGGGGAGACGCTGGAGAAAGGAGGACGGAGAGACCAGCGGCGCGGGAAGGGCACGGGGTCAGGTAGGAGCTCGCCGGACGCGCGGCACCGCGGCCGGTCATTCCCCCAGTCCCGCAGGCAGACCGCGCACGGGGGCTGTGGAATTCCGGGGATTCTGGGGACAGGAGTGGGGTGGACAAGACTCAGCCGGTCCCCAAGCGGAGGCCATTCCTCACCCGACGCAGGGGCGCACTCGCTGTCGCTCAGCGCCGGCGCTGCACCACGGCCCCCGCCATGTTGTCCCCAGCGGGTCATGTGATGCTGGAGCGGGGGAGGAATCACCGCGTGCAAGCCCTCGGCACGTGACCCGCCGCCGCCGCAGACGTCGTCCCAAACTCTCGCGTCACGTGACTGCCGACCGGTCTCCCAGGCAACCAGAATCCGCTTCCAGACCGCCGCGCAAAAGCTTCGCTGGCCCGGCGCCATGGCAACCCGCAGACTTGCTCCCGCCGCGCCCCGGACTTAAAGGGCGTCCCTGTGACCTCGTGCATCTCGGTTGCCTTACCTGGGAAGCCCAGTTGATTGATTTCTTTATTTTTTAAATAAATCTATTTTTTCTTTTATTTAAAGTTCTTCCTTTGGCTTCACAACAAAGTACAAATTGTTTAGTGTTTTACAGGACAGCTCGTCTTCTAGACGGCCTCATGCATCCTACGTAGTAGGGTTGACATATATTACTTACATTTTCAACTAAACCAAGTATGTTTTATTTCAAGAGGGTCTGGATATTTTAGTTCTATTTTTCAAATTTACATATTGCATCCCTTTCCCCTTCGCACACTCTCAGTCCACCCCCCCCCCCCACTTTCCCTTTCCCTATTCACAAAGCCCATCTTCTTACTTTCTTCCATATTTCTTCCATATTTTTTCTGGTTTGGTTTTCCATATTAGAGAAATCATACGATATTTAACTTTGGCTTTGGACTCACCGCAGTCCTCCTGTCTCAGCCTCCCAAGTGCTGATTATGTGGTGCTAGGGAATCAAACTCGGGTACTTAGCGCTTGACTTAGCACTTGCTAAGCTATTCCTCCAGCCCTCGGATCTGTCATTCTTAATGGCAGAGTAATATTCCATTGTGTATATATACCACATCATCTTTATTCAAGCATCTGTACTCGGGCATATTGGCTTCTTCCAACATATATGGCTATGCTGCCATAAACATGGGTATTCATGTATTGCTACAGTACAATGACGTTAGCTCTTTTGGGAAGATACCCAGAAGAGGTATTGCTGGGTCAAATGGAATATCAATTTTCCGTCTTCTAAGGAATCTCCATACTGCTTTCCATATTTGTTGTACCAGTTTAAAGTCCCACCAGCAATGTAGAAGGGCTCCTTTTCCCCCACAGCCTGGCCAGCATTTGTCTTTTGAGTTCTTAATAGCAGCCATTCTTACTGGCGTTAGATGGAACCGCAGCATTGTTTTAATTTTCATTTCTCTGGTGGCTATAGATGTTGAACATTTTTCCATGTATTGGCCATCCGGACTTCTTCTGAAAACTGTTTATTCATTTCAGATTCCCAAGTTTTGGTTGGGTCCTTTATTTTGGAGAGTTTAACTTTTTCAGTTCTTTGTATATTCTTGATAATAGTCCTCTGTCTGAGGAGTAGCTGGCAAATATTTTTTCCTGTTATGTGAGTGCTGTCTTCACTCTGTTGTTTCCCTTGCTGTGCAGAAGCTTTTTAATTTCATACAGTCCCATTTGTTGACTCTCAATGTTATCTCTTGTGCTTTGGGTGTTTTATTGAGAAAGTCTTTGCCTACACTAAGTCTTCAAAGGTTTTGCCTACTCTTTTCTTCCAACCAGTTCAGTGCTTCTATTTTAATGTCTAAGTCTTTGATCCATTTTGATTTGATTTCGATGCATGGTGAAAGTTGTGGGTCTAGTTTCATTCTTCTGCATGTGGATAGCCAGTTTTCCCAGCACCGTATGTGAAGAGGCTGTTTTTAGTCCAGTATATGTTTTTGGCTCCGTTGTCAAAGATCAGATGAAGATACCCGGGGATGTTTCTGCACCATCAATTACACTGCATTGAGCCACCCTTCTGCTTTTGTCCCAGCCTCTGGATACACAGAAACATAGTGTGGTTGTGCCTGGCACAGGTGCAGGGTTAGAGCCAAAAGTTGATCTTTTTCATGAGCTCGGGGAGAGGTGAGGTTGTGTTTATATAACTCTGGGGAAACAGAAACTCAGGCCTGCTAGTTAGAGAGGGGAGTTTGAAGCCTGTCATGGAGTCTCCCTGGCCTAGGTCTCTTGATCTTTTTGGTCTTCCATTAGCCTTTGGGCAGTGTGTACTTATTGCTCTGTCTTACTTCATTTCTAACCGAATTGAGGCCATCCAGCTGCAGATGGTGCTATGCATGGAGCCCCATGTGAACCAACCTTTCTAGCATGGGCCACTGGACAGCCAGCCTCTGAAGGAGACCCCCACACTGCAACATCGCCCACTTGCAGCATGAAGCAGCCGGATAGATCGGTGCCCGCTCCTCTTATAGAAATAGGGTGGTCTCCTCAGAGACAGGAAGTGTTAGGTAGGAGAATACATTGGGAGAGATAGGCAGGGCTAAGACAGGGCATTCCAGCTGCAAAGGGATCAGAAGTGGAATCAAGGTGGAGTCAAGGTCCCAGTCAAGGCCTCGGCCCCTCTGGGAACAATAAAGGAGAAGTAGCTAAGACAGGCTTCTCATCCTCCCCTCCCAGATTCTTCTAGATGCCCTAAGGTAATTAGTGGGCTTACATAGTTCGAGCATACCCAGCACTGGAGGACTGCTTGAAACCACCCGAGCAAAGGCTTTATAAAGAGATGAAGTAATTCATTCCTTTGAGACCCTCGCTCAAGACCCCCTCTCGACCTCTTCTCGAGAACTTTGGTTTTTCAATACACCCCTTCTTGCTTTAAATTTAAAAAAAAATAGAAGAGACAAAGAAGGACACTGTGTGCTGGTAAAAGGAACAATCTAACAGGAAGAGCTGACAATTATAAACATATATGCACCCAATGTAGGTTTTACAGAGGTTGCAGGGCTGCAACAACTTGGCGGGGAACCTGAGCTGGTTGGGGGAGCAGGGGATATACAGAAGGAATTGGAGGGGTGGGAGATGCTCTGGGGATCCCTTAACATCTCCTCCTTTCCCATCGGCCAACCCCTCCCCAGGGGAAGCAGGAGGATGAGTGTTTTTTTTTAAAATATAACTGTGGAGGGTGGGTCTAGTCGACATTCTCTAATCCAGTCATCACGGTTTCCGCCGAGTTTAAAAAACAATCGCACGTAAGGTGCCTCGATAAATTTTCTCTCTCTTCTGCAAAAGAGACCGAATTGTAATATGGTGTTAAAATTGAGCGATCTGAACTCTTCCAGTGCTTTAAAAGGCAAGCCAAGGGTGAGCAGCGTGGAATCCAGGCCTGTGACCCTCACATCTGTAAGAGAAACAAGGATCCTCTAGAGGGCGTCCCCAACTAGACATCCGTCTTTTCTATGAGGGTGCTCCCCACTCACATCTGCCCACCTCCTAACCCTCATCTCAAAGTCTTAGAATCTTGGAAAGGACAAGAATCTAGATGCCAGCACCCCTCATGTCTCTGTCGTTGGGACTGACCTTTCCTTACCCATGCACAGGCGAAGGGACTGCCAGGGAGAGGCCCTGAGTACCTATTTCCTCTAGCTATCTCTCTGACACCATTGTTAAATGCCTCTAAATACCATTTGAAATTCTGGAAGAAGGGGTTCAAGAAGTTTCTTGCAGTGAGAGTGACCAGAGTGTCCCCAGGAGCCTACAGCCATCTTAAAAGCTCTACTCAAAATAACAAGGGTTCAAGAAGTTTTGGCAATGAGAGTGACTAGGGTGTCCCCCGGAGCCTACAGCCATCTAGGTCTGATTGCCGAACAGCCA
This sequence comes from Ctenodactylus gundi, assembly GCA_004027205.1. NCBI lineage: Eukaryota > Metazoa > Chordata > Mammalia > Rodentia > Ctenodactylidae > Ctenodactylus > Ctenodactylus gundi. The sequence continues at coordinate 482,578 of PVKB01000363.1, forward strand.
CAAATAGGTTCTAGGGATATCATCCACCAGACTCTACAGAGAGTGTCAGCTGCCCCGCTCTGAGGATCTCACGTAAAGGGGACACTGGGACATTAAACAACATACCCAGCGTTCCCTTTTGTGATTCCTTAAGTGGAGCTCACACTAACACAGAAGGCCAGTGGAAAAGGAAGTGTAAAACAAAATCAGGCCAATGCATCCAGCCGCCACTGGAGGCAGGTAAGTAAAGAAATGAAGGGATCCTGTAGCAGAAACAGTAGAGCAGCACATGGTCTAGTGACAACGGAAAAGCCTGCTCCTTCTGTCTGGGCAAAATCTCCTCCCACTCCTGGTGGCTTCTCTGGACTTCTCTTGGCACTAGGCAGGCTACTATAAACCCACATAGCCAGGAGCCTGCAGGGGGGTGGGGGAGCCCCAGTTCTGCCACTTAGCCAAAAGTAAAGCCAAGGCCCAGATACTAGAGGCCCCATCCTCCCCTATCACTCAAACGTGGGGCCCAGCCCAGGAGGCTCGACTGTGGCTAAGCCGTGGCTGGGGCACTTCCAGGTGACACGTTCATGGAGGGCGGATCCAGCAGTCACATCTCCAGCCACTGCTGCCTGCTTCGGCTAGGTGTGCTGACCTTATCCACAGTTCCAAATCCGGGATCACAAGCCTCCAAAATGCTACTGCTCGTGTTTCCTGATGTCCGGGTTCAGGAACTCTCGATAGGGTTAAGAATAATCTGTCAGAGCTCACAGGGAAGATTTAAAGCAAGAAAGGGTTCGCTGAGAAAGCGAGGCTCTGGAGGAGAGGTCGAGAGGGGTCTGGCAGGGGTGGGGGAGGTTCCCTCTTCGTCTCTTCTTACCTGTTTTGGTTTGATATTTGGGGTGTCTGAGAAGAATATAGCTATTCCAGTAGCATGGAGTACTAGATTCCAGCCTTTACCTTCAGTCTGTGAGCGTCTTTGTGGGCGAAATGTGTCTCTTGCAGACAACAAATGGTTGGATTTTATTTTTTGATCCACTCTGCCAGTCTGTGTCTTTTGATAGATGAGTTAAGACCATTAGCATTGAGAGTAAGGAATTATTTTAAGATTCTTACTGAATCCTGTCATCGTCCTGTTCTTCCAGTGTCAGTTATTTGCTTTTTTGTTTGTTTGTTACTTTCTCTTTAGATGTTTCCTTTCCTCTATTATCTTTGGCACTGCCTGTCTCTGACTTTCTCGGAGATTCCTTAAGGTATTTTCTGCAATGCTGGACTTGTGGTCACAAATTTCTTCAGGGTTTCTTGGTTGTGAAAATTTTTTACTTCTCCTTCAATTTTCAGAGATAATTTTGTTGGATACAACCTGGGTTGACAATTGCTGTCTTTTAACCTTGAAAGATTTTGCTCCAGGCTCTCCAGGCCTCTAAGGTTTGCATTGAAAAACCCGTGGTAATTCAAATGGGTTTGCCTTGGTAAAACAATGTCTGTTTTTCTCTTACTTCTATACTCTCTCTTTATGTTGCATTTCTGAGATTTTGATTATGTCGTGGTGCATTTCTTTTCTAGTTGATGTTATTTGGTGTTCTCTATAAGCTTCTTGTACACCTGAATATTAATTTCTTATCCTAGATTTGGGAAATTTTCTTTCATGATTCCAATGAGCAAGTTCTTTATACCCTGGGTGCTATCTTCTGCTCTTTCTCCCACTCCCATAATTCTGAGATTGGGTCTCTTTGAACCATCCATCAGTTGTTGTATCCAGCTACTTTGCTCATTTCTAATTTTGGAACTATGCCTAATTTTGGCATTTGTTTCCTTGGCCTTGTCTTCAAGGTCTGAAATTCTGTCCTCACAATGTTGGAGTCAACTTCCCTGCTTTCAAGGGAATTTTTCATATCCTGAATTTCAGCTAGATTTCTTTTCAGATTATCCACCTCTATCAATCAAAATGTTTCTTCATATCTTCCATGTTCTTCTTTACCTCAGCCAACTTTTTACTGGTGTCTTCTATGTGCTCAGTAAGCTTTGTATTCATTAGGACCACTGTTTAGTAAGTTCCCCTTCAAGGAACTTAATGCATTGCTCGCATTTCTTTAAGAATATTTTGTTTGAACTGGCTGTTTATAAAAACCAACTTGTCTATTCGCTTTTAGACTTCCTTCTCTATGAGTTCCATAATTTCAGGGCCCATGGCAATAGCTTCTGGGGTCTCAGGCATTTCTGTGTATGTTCTATTGCCTTGTCTTCCCACGATTCTGGTGTTGAGGGAATTCACTTTAAAGGCCTAGCTGAGAGGTTTCTTTGAATATGCACAAGGGTGTTGCAGGCGAGCTGAAAGTCCTCTGAGTTCTGTGTTGGGAGTAGGCAGTAAGGAGGGACCTAAGGGTCTGATGGCCTCTGAGATATCTTGTTCATCCCCAGCCCCCTCAGCAAAGCTCTCCTACCTGTCCTGGCTTCCCTCCCCCAAGGGTGGAGCACTCCACCCTCTGAGGTGCTCCCACTACCACCTGAGCCATCCAGGAGGTCAGCAGCCTTTCTCTCCTCTCTGTAACTCTCTCTTGTGCCAGTTTATTTCTGGGTATGTTTTAAGAGTGCCCCCAAAACCTCTCATGTGGCTGTGTGAGGCTTCTTTTACTCTAAACAGTTCAGTTCTGGAATCTTTAAAAAAGACTCCTGTCTACATCACTGCCTATTATGGCTGCCAAGCGCCGCTTCTCCCAAGCTGGTCTAGGCTCTGGGAGGACTTTTCTAGGGGGAGTTTGCAATGTGCTTGCAGTTGCACTTTGTGCAGACTCGTTTCTGGAGGCTGGGGCTACCTGCTGCTGTCCATTCCAATTTCTCCTGGATTCATGTTTACGTTGGTCTGAGGTTCCTGGCTCCGGGACTGCCTCCATCTGTGGACGCCAGCGGCTCACAGCCTGGCTGACTTCTCGTGGATCAAAAAAGATACTGGGGTCTCCAAAGCGTTCTGAAATAGTAAATGTCTCTAGAAACGTAATGAACAATTCTCACTTTTGGTAGTCTTTCCTGTCTGGTCAGCAGACTCTTGCTTGGTTAGTAAATGTTGATGGATGGAGGTTGATCCCCTCTCAGGTTCCCCACTCTGAGCTTTCACTGTGGACTTAAGTCCCCACTGAAGGATGCAAACCGAGCAGCCCCAGCTGGAGGGGTTTTCTTCACCCAGCCTGAGCTTTTGCGCCCTCTGGTGGCATCACATGGGGAAAGCAGGACTCCCAGCCTCAGAAGAGTGCTACCCACAGTTCTAGCGTCAGAAGGATCAGAGCCGTGGCACTAAAGGATGTCCTGGAGTGGTCTTTTATCTCCAGAGCGCTGGAGCTCTGACTCAGTGGTAGAGCATTTGCCCAGTACGCTCAAGGACCTGGATTTCATTGCCAATCTCTCTCTCTCTTTCTCTCTCTCTCACACACACACAAATACAGCCAACTGTGGTGCTATTAGCAAGGCTGAGTAAGTTCCATCCAACCTGGACAACTTAGTGACTTAGTAAGACCCTGTCTCAAAAGAGAGTCTTTTTAAAACATCTGGGGATGGGAGCTGGAAGAATAGGTCAGCGGTTAAAGTGCTTGCCTAGCAAATGCTAAGTACCTGAATTTGATTCCCCAGCACCACACAAAAGCCGGGCGTAGTGGCACACACCTGTAATACCAGCATTTGGGAGGCTGAGGCAGGTGGTTTATCCTGAGTCCAAGGTCAGCCTGGGCTATACCAGTAAGTTAAAGAACAGCCAGGCCACAGAGTAAGACCCTGTCTCAAAAAAATGAAAAAAAAAAGGAAAATCTGGGGATGGAGCTCAGTGCCAAGGCCCTAGTTCAGTCCCTGATACCAAACACACGCACACACATGCACACACACGCACGTGCACACGCACACACACACGTGCACACGCACGCACGCACGCACACGCACACGCACACACGCATGCACGCACACGCATGCACACGCACGCACGCACGCACACGCATGCACACATGCACACGCACGCACGCACACGTGCACACACGTGCGCGCACATGCACACACGCACGCACACGCATGCACACACGCGCGCACACACACACACACAAATAGGCCAGCACATGTGTGTGTTACAAAGACCAAACAATAGGGAGATTTGAGCTCAGAGGTGAGAAGCAGTACGTCAGTCCTTTTCCAAGGTTTCTCCCTGTGCAGTTTCCATTACCTGTGGTTAACTGTAGTTCAAAAATGCTACAATACAGCAGGAATGACTTAGAGATCACACTCACATACCTTTTATTACAGTAAATTGTCATAACACTTAGTGTGTCTAATTTATAAATAAAGCTTTATCCTGGCAATGTGTATACAGCAGGGGATGATAAACATGCACTAGGGATGTACTGACAGATGGAGGTTTATGGGGTGGGAAAATATCCCCCAGGGATAAGGTGAAAGGGAGTGAGGTGACAATATCATAATTACACTAAGCTGGAAAGAACATTCCAGGGAGATGGGCACGTGCAAAGATCCCGTTCATAACAGGAACACGTGATGAACACGGGACCTGAAAGAAGTGTACAGGAGAGCAGCTCAAATGAGACACTATGATTTTGCAAGAACAGGGAACTGATGGGGCAGGCACACCTGGGGCAATTACTACCAGTAGTTTATTCTCTAGCACAGAAGTCCCTCCCCTGTTTTCTCACTGGTGTGAGTATATTGGGGTCACAATCTTCCAGTTGCTTAAGTTTTTTGTCCACATTTTTGAGACACGGTCTTGTTCTGTACCCCAGGCTGGTCCTGAACTCACTATGGAGCCCAGGCTGGCCTTGGACTCACAGCAATCCTCCTGTCTCAGCCTCCCGAGTACTGGGATTACAGGCGTGCACCACCACGCCTGGTTTATGTGGTGCTGGGGAATCGAACCCGGGTGCTTAGTGTTTGTCTTAGCTCTTGCTAGGCAAGTGCTTTAAATGCTGAGCCATTCCTCCAGCCCCTCTTCTCGTGTTTTTTGTTATACTTATTGTATCTTGGTCATTTTTTGCCTCTTTCCCTCCCACCCACCCACGTCTCCTTTCCCTCCCCACAGGCCTATCTTCTTACTTTCTCCAATCTTTTACTTTTTAAATGTAGTTTGGTTTTCTCATATTAGAGAAACCATATGGTCTTTAACTTTCTGAGTCTGATTCATTTCACTAAGCATAATGGTCTCAAGATGTATCCATTTTCCTACAAAAGACTCAAATTTTTCTTTATAGTAGAGTAATATTCCATTGCACAAACACACTACATCTTCTGTGTCCATTCATATGTTGATGGACATAATGGCTTCTTCCAGGGTCTGACTATTAGAAGTTGTGCTGCAATAAACATGTGTATGCATGTATCTTTCTTGTATGATGACTTTTAACTTTTTAGGGAGATGGCCAGGAGAGGTATAGCTGGATCAACTGGGATATCTACTTTCAGTTTTTCGAGGAATCTTCATCCTGGTCTCCACAGTGGTTGGAGCAGTTTACAGTCCCGCCAACATGTAGGAGAGTTCCTTTTTCCCCATAATCTCTCCAGCATTTTTTTGAGTTCTTAATACCGGCCATTCTTACAGGAGTTAGACAAAACCTCTGTCATTTTGACTGCTATGTCTCTGGTGGCTAAAGATGCTGAACATTTTTTCAAGCATTAGTTGCCCATTCTGAGAACTGTCTATTTATTCCAGTTGCTGGTTTTTTGATTCAGTCATTTACTTTGGGGGCTCTAATTTTTTTCAGTTCTTGATAACAGTCCTCTGTCCAAGAAGTAGCTGGCAATTTTTTTTCCCATTTTGTCAGCTCCCTCTTCACTCAGTTGATTGTTTCCTCTGCTGTGCAGGGGAAGCTTTTTGATTTTTAATATAATCCCATTTGTTGATTCTTCATGTTGTCTCAGATGCTTTAAATATTTCATTCAGAAAGTCCTTGCATAGGCCTGTGTCTTCAAGGGTTTCGTCTAGTTTTTTCCAACAAGTTCAGTGTTTCCATTTTAATGCCTAGGTCTTTGATCCATTTTGATTTGATTTTGGTACACAGTGAAAGATGTGGGTCTAGTTTCATACTTCTGCATGTGGCTAGCCAGCTTTCCCAGCACCATTTGTTAAAGAGGCTCTCTTTACTCCAGTGTGTTTTTAGTTCATTTGTCAAAGATCAGATGTTTGGAAGTGCTCAGGCTTGTCTCTGCATCCTCAATTCTTCTGTTCCATTGGCCCACCCGTCTGTATTTGTGCCAATACTATGTGGTTTTTATCACTGTTGCTTTGTAATATAACTTGGTATCTGGTATTGTAATGCTTCCTGGGGTTTTGTTGTTGTTGTTGTTGCTTAGGATTGTTTGGGCTACTTTGGGTCTCTTGTGGCTCCGTATATATTTTAGGATCATTTTTCTAGTTCTGTCAAAAATGCTGTTGGTACCTCGATTGGAATTGCAATGAATCTATGTATTAGTTTTGGTAGTATGGCCATTTTGGCAATGTTGGGTCTACTTGTCCAGGAACAGGGATGTCTTTCCATTTTCAAATATCCTCTTCAATTTCTTTTTTCAGAATATTATAGTTCCCAGTATATATCTTCTTCACTTATTAGTTACGCTGATTTCTAGGTATTTAATTTTCTTTGAGCTACTGTGAACAGGATTGTTTTTCTGATCTCTTCCTTTCATTGTTGCTGTAGAGGAATGCTATTGATTTTTGTGCATTGATTTTATAACCTCTAACTTTGCTGAATTTATGGGGTTTAAGAGTCTTCTGGTGAGGCCCTCAGGGTCCTCTATGTAAAGGATCATGTAATCCACAAATGAGGATAGTCTGACTTCATTTCCTATGCATATTCCCTTTATTCTGTTCTCTTGCCTAATTGCTCTAGCTACAGTTTCAAGCACTAGGGTGAACAAAAGTAGTGAGAGTGGACACCCTTGTCTTGTTCCTGATTTGAGGGGGTATGCTTTCAGTTTCTCCCCATTTGAGATAATGTTGGCAGTAGGATTGTCACTTGAGGTAAGATCCTCCCATATCTATTTTTATCAAAGTTCTTATAAGAAGGGATGTATTTCTTCAAAGGGTTCTTCCGCATCGATTGAGGCTTCTGTACTTGCTTTTCTTAATGTGGTGTATTACACTATGTGATTTATGTATGCTGAACTAGCCTTGCATCACTGGGATGAAGCCAACTTGGTCATGATGTATGATCTTTTTAATAATTTATTGCATTCCCTTTGCAAGTACCTTACAAAGGATTTTTGCATCTACATTCATTAAAGTTGGCTTGTAGTTTTCTGTGTTGGGTATTTATCTGATTTGAGGATCAAAGTGATACTTACTTCCAGGAAGGAGTTGGACAGTGTTCCTTCTCTTTCAATTTCAAGACTTTGAGAAGCATTAGTGTTAACTCCTCCCTGAAGTTCTGATAGAATTCTGTGGTGAATCTGTCAGGTCTTCGGCTTTTCTTTGTTAGTAGACCCTTTATTATTGCCTCAATTTCATCCCTGGTTATTGCTCTCAAGTTTTAATATCTTCTTGGTTCAATTTTGGTATATCATATGTGTCTTAGAATTTACATATTTCTTCTGGATTCTTGAATTTTTTGGAATATAGGTTTACAAAAAAGTCCTCTGGACTTCAATATCTCTTGTGACTTTACTTTTTTTAGTTTCTAGTTGCACTGATAATGCATTTTTTCTTTCGAGGGAATTTGGCTGGAGATTTACCAGGTTTGTGTGTGCATGTGTGTGTGTGTGTGTGTGTGTGTGTGTGTGTGTGTGTGCGCGTGTGCGTGCGTGAAAACACTTTATTGGGAAAAGTACAGAAAAGCAGAAAGGAGGGAAAGCTCTTGCAAGTCAGAAGGGGGACCTGGAAATGTAGGTTGATTTTTTTTTTTTTTTTCCTTTTGAGTCAGTGTCTCACTCTATAGTCCAGGCTAATCCTGAACTCACTATGTAGCCTACGATGGCTGCAAATTCACAGCAATCCTATCTCAGCCTCCTGCGTGCACGGTTTACAGATCTTTGCCACCATGCCCAGTTTATGTGGTGCTGGAACAAACTCAGTGCCTTGTATTGCTAGCAAGCACTCTCACTGATGCGCTCTTCTTCCAGACCAGGTTTACCAGTCTTATTTATCCTTCCTCAAAAAAACAATTCTTTGATTCACTGATCTTTTGTATTTTTTTAATTTCAATTTTATTAATCTCCACTCAGATTCTTATAATTTCTTTTCTCCTACTGCATTCGGATTTGGCTTATTCCTGTTTCTTGAGGACTTTGGGCTGCATCATTAGACTGTTCATTTGAGATAGCTGCTTTTTTCATATACGCATTCATAGCTATAAATTTCCCTCTTAGAACTACTTTCATTGTGTCCCTAGATTCTGTTATGCTTCCACTGTCATTTGATTTTAGGAAGTTTTTCATTTCTTCCCTGGCTTCTTCTTTGACCCATTGCTTGTTCAATAATGAGTTATTTAATCTCCATGTATTTGTATCATTTCTCTAGTTTCTTTTGCTGTTATAGTTTAATCCCATTTTGATCAGAAAGTATGCAAGGAATAATTTCAATTCTTTTGTATTTATTTAGGCATGCCTTATGTCCAACGATATGGTTTATTTTATTTTATTTTTCCCACTATTTTTACTAGTACAATATGGTCTATTTTAGAAAAAGTTCCAGGTTCTGCTGAGAAGGTATATTCTGTTGATGTTAGATAGAACACTCTGTAGACATCTATTAAGTCCATTTGCTCCATGGTGTAGTTTAGCTCCTATGTTCTTCGATTTTTTGACCAGTTGACCTATTTGTGAGAGTGGGGTACTGAAGTCCCCTAGTGTGACTGCATTGGGATGTTTGAACTTTCATGTCCAGAGTTTCTGCTTTGTGCAACTGAGTGCACTACAGTGGGTGCACGTGTTTATAACTGTAAGCTCTTCCTGTTGGTTTGTTCCTTTTACCAGTATTGTCTATCCTTGTCCCTTCTGATCTGTTTTGGCTTGAAATTTGCAGTGTCTGAAATAATACAGTTACTCCTGCTAGTTTTTGGGCTCCAGCAGCATGGAGTGTTAGTTTCTAGCCTTTTACCTTCAGTCCGTGAGCTTCTTTGTGGGTAAAGTGTCTCTTGCAGACAACAAATGGTTGAGTTTTGGTTTCTGATCCACTCTGTCAGTGTGTTTCTCTCAACTGATGAATTAAAGCCATTAGCAATGAGAGTGATTATTTAAAGATTTTTATGGAGTCGTGTCATTGTCCTGTTCTTCTAGTGCTGGTTGTTTTCTTTTTGTTACACTTTCCCTTTTGATGTCTCCTCTACTCTGAATTTTTTGGTGCAGCCTTTCTCTCTGTCTTGCTCTAACATTCCTTCAGGTATGTTGTGCAAGGCTGGGTAATTAGTTGCAAATTTCTTTAGGGTTTCTTGGATGTGAAAAAAATTTTTTTTTGGTTGTGAAAAATGTTTACTTTTCCTCCAACTTTCAAGGATAATTTTGCCAGCTACAACAATGTAGACTGACATGCACTTTCTTTTAAAGCTTGGGAGATTTCATTCCAGGCTCTCCAGGCCTTTAACGCTTGCACTGAAAATTTTGCAGTAACTCAGATGGATTTGGCTTGGTAAATTTCTCTGCTTTTAACATTCTCCTTGTGTTGAATTTCTGAAGCTTTGATTATGTGTTGTGGAGATGCTTTTCTGGTCAGTTATTCGGTGTTCTATAAGCTTCTTGTACCTGAATATTAATTTTTTTCTAGATTTAGAATATTTTCCCCATGATATCAATGAATAAATACTTTTGTGCTGGCTTCTGTTCTTTCTCCCACATTCATAATTCTGAGATTGGTTCACTTTAAGTCATCCACCAGCCGATATATCCAGCTATCTTACTCACTTCTGGTTTTGGTGTCATGCCTGATTATGGCATTTACTTCAACCAACCTTGTCTTCAAAGTGTGAAATTCTGTCCTCACAGTATTTGACTGACTGTCCCTGTGTCTGTGTGCGTATATTTGTTTGTGTGTTTTTCTTTGACAGAGTCTTGCCTTGTAGTCCAGGATGGTATTAACTATGGAGCCCAGGCAGGCCTTGAACACAGGCAATCCTCCTGCCTCAGACTCCCAAGTGCTGGGATTAAAGTCATGTGCCACCATGCCAGGTTTATCAAATACCTTTATTACATCCTGAACTTCAGCTACATTTATTTTCATATTTTTCACTTCTCTGCCAAAATGTTTCTTCATATCTTGCGTTACCTTATTTACTCAGTCATTTTTTTGCATCTTCTATGAACTAAATAAACTTTGTATTCATTAGGACCTTTATTTGTAAATTCTTCCTTAAGTTCACTGGTCATTATTTGCATTTCTTTAAGAATTTCTTGTTTGAACCGACCACATAAACTAACCGGTCTACTTGGTTTTTTACTTCTTTTATTGAGTTCCACATTTTGGGCCTATAACATTAGTGTCTGGAGAGTCGGGTGTTTCTACATACATCTTGTTACCTTGTCTTCCCATGATTCTATTGCTGAGGAACTTCACTTTAATGACCTAGCCAAGAGGTTTTTTTAATGTGCCTGAGAGTGTATGATGAGAGCTGAAACTCCACTGAGTTCTGGCAGTAGATAGCAAAGGGGCCTAACAGAGGCCTCCGAGGTGTCTTGTTCACAGTCAGTCCCTTTATCAAGGCTCTCCCATCTGTCATACTTCCGTTCCCTCGGGGTGGGGCTCTCCTACCTCTGAGGTGCTCTCACTACCACCTGAACCACTCAGGAGGTCGGTGCCATTTCTTCTCTCACTGCAACTGTCTCTTGTGCCAGTTCTTTCCTAGGCACTGACTAATAAGTCTCCCCCTAAAACCTCTGGTGTGTGGGTTATCTGTGGCTTCTTTTACCCTAGATGGGTCTTTTCAAAATGGCTGCTGCCTTTATCATTCCTAGTACTGTTGCCAAGCACTGCTTCTCCCAAGCTGGCCGGCTAAGCTCCAGGAGGCCTTTTCCAGGGGAAGCTCACAGTATGTTTGCAGTTTCAGTACCCACAGGCTCACTTATGGCGGCTGGGGCTCCTAACTCCTAGCTTACCTTTGTCTGGGGCTGCTGGCAGCTTATGGCCCTGTCTCGGCAGCCACGATGACTTCCTGGGATGGCATGTTCTTCAGCTTCAGGTGCATCTAGGGAGCTTCCAAACTTCCTTTGGCCTACTTTTAATTCCTCCCTTTCCAAGCTAAGTTGAGTAGGTAGTTTTTAATTATGTTTCAGTTCTTTTGGCTAGCCTGCAAGGAACCATTGAGTAACATTCCTACTTAGCCAGCATCTTACCCAGAAGTCTTCAAATTTCATTTTAAAATTAAATTTGAGGGGCTGAAGGAATTGCTCAGTAGTTAAAGCACTTGCCTGGCAAGCACTAAGTACCTGAGTTCACTTCCACAGCATGATGTAAAGCTGGGCATAGTGGTACACGCCTGTAATACCAGAACTCAGGAGGCTGAAACAGGAGGATTGCCTTGAGTCCAAGACTGGCCTGAGCTACATAGTGGGTTCAGTACCAGCCTGGACTAGAAAGTGAAACCTTGTCTCAAAAACAAAACAAAAAATAATTAGATTTGAGAGGCTAGCCAGGGCAATATAGTAAGTTCAAGACTTGCCTGAACTACAGAGCAAGACTTTATATCAAAAATAGTAATAATAAATTTAGATTCAGGGCTGAGGGGAAGTATAGCGCAGCAGTATAGCATTTGACTAGCAAGTGCAAGTCCTTGAAGTTGTTTTCTTTGACACAGTGCCTTGCTATGCAGTTCTGAACTCACTGTATAGCTCAAGCAGGCCTCAAACTCACTGTAATCCTCCTGCCTTGGTCTCTCAAGTCCTGGGAGTGTACCACTATGTCCAGCTAATTTTTTATGTGGTGCTGGGAATAAAACCTAAGGCCTTGCCTAGGCTAGGCAAGTGCTCTAATCACTAAGCTAAGCCCCAGTTTTGATCCCCAGCACATGTGCATCAGTCAGTCAGTCAATCAATCATGAGGATTACTTGAGTCCAGGACTTCAGGGCTAGCCTAAGCAACATAATGAAAGCCTGTCTCCTAAAAATAAGTTATCTGGGCATAGCAGTGCACCCCTTTAATCTCAGGAGACTGAGATAAGAGGACTACATGTTCAAGCCAACCTGAGCAAATTAGATTCTGACTCAAAATAAATATAAGGTGGGGGGGAGGTGAGGAGTATAGCTCAGTGATAAGAGCACTTGCCTGGAAGCTCAAGGTCCTGGGTTTAATCCCCCAGAACCACGTAACAGCGGGGTGTGACAGTGCACACCTGTAATCCAAGCACTCAGAAGACTGAGGCAGGAGGATTGCCATGAGTTTAAGGCCAGCCTTGGCTATACAGTAGTAAGTCAACATCAGCCTGGACTACAGAGTGAGACTCTGCCTCAAAAATAATAAAGAAATAAAGAAATTTTTAAAAGGGCTATTGTGTACCTTAGTGGCAAAGCACTTGCCTGCACATGGGAGGCCCTGGATTCAATTCCCAGTACATTAAAATAAATAAAACCAGATCTGCATTGCACATGTGGGCTGGTGGGAGCTGGAGGAAAAGCAGCATGACCTGTGGCCTGAGACTAGACGATAGGCAGTGGTGGCTCGAATAGGTAGGGTGGGATGGGAAGGGACAGATGTGAGTTTATGTGACTGTGAACTAGGGCAGTAAAGCTAATGTTGTGATGATGAAGCGGGTGAAAGAGATGCAAGAGGTATCGGGGTGAAGCTGGCTGAGGACCTGGCTCAGTGGTAAAGTGTATGTCTTGCACTTGCAGGTCCCAGGTTTGTCCTATTCCCAGCAACAAAAAGATAGGAAAGAAAAGAGAAGCTTTCTAGTACATTTAATTAGATGACAGAGGAGTCCCTTGAGACAGAGAACTTACTTGCTCATTCAACAAACTTTTATTTTTCCAGTATGGTCCTGAGCTTACGATATTGCCCAGGCTGGCCTCCAACTCATGCAATCCTCCTGCTTCAGCATCTTGAGTGCTAGGATTACAAACATGACCCACCATGTGCATCTAGTTTTAATGTGGTCCTGGAAGATTGAATCTAGGATCTTGCATGTGATAGGCAAGCACTCTAACCACTGACCTATGCCCCCAGCCCTCAACAAACTTGGGTTAGGTAACTACTATGTGTTCTACACAGGACTAGAGCTTTTTGCGGAAAACAAGAATGTTTGGAAGGAGCTTACAGACTGGCAGGAGAGCAAGATGTGGACAAGTAGGTTGAATGTTAGGAGCAAGACTCCATTCCAGGGTCTGGAGAAATGGCACAGTGGTTAAAGTGCTTGCCTAGAAAGCACAGGGCGCTGAGTTCGATTTCCCAGCACAACATAAACTGGGCATGGTGCACACCTGCAATCTCAAAGCTCGGGAGACTGTAGTCCAAGGCCAGCCTGGGCTACCTAGCGAATTCAGGACCAGTCTGGGCTACAGAGCAAGACCCTGTCTCAAAAAAGAGCTCCATTCCAAGCAAAAGTGGGACACACAAGATGATGTGACCAGTTCTCTGACGGGCTATAGGAGGAGCTAACCCTTGAGTCGCAGGGAGTTGTTGAAATGGGGAGGTGGGAGATTATTTATTTATGGGGTGCTGGAAATTGAATCTGGGGCTTTCACACTGAGCTACACCCCTCTTTTTTAAATCTATTTTTGGTGTTTTTTTTTTTTCGTTTTGGTACCAGGGATTGAACCCAGGGCCTTGTGTGTGCCAGGCAAGCGCTCTGCCACTGAGCTACATCCTCAGCCCTTCTTTTAATCTTTTGAGATAAAGTCACACTAAGTTGTACAGACTGGGCTCAACCTTGTGATCTTCCTGCCTCAGCCTCCCAGAATGCTGAAATTATAGGCATACACCATTATACCCATCTTAAAATAGGAGATTTTAGAGGTATAATACATAGAGAGAAAAAAAGGCAAAATAGAATCGCATCTTGCTGCTCAGATACTGTTGGCCACACTGTCTCCCAAGGGCTCATTAGAGGTGAATGTCTCAGGCACTGCCTCAAGTACCTGATCCAATATCTGCATTTTAGCAGAACAGCCCCATAATTTGAGTGCACACTGAGGTCTGAGAATCACTAGTCTCAAGAATTCTGAGTAAGGGTTGGGGCAGAGCTCCGGGGTTAGACCACATGCCTAGGTTTTGATTCCCCAGCCTCACATAAAAATTAGCCAGGAGTGGTGGTACACACCTGTAATCCCAGCACTCAGAAGGCTGAGACAGGAGGACTGCTGTGAATTTGAGGCCAGCCTGAAGTGAGGTCAGGACCAGCCTAGACTACCAGACTACAAAGCAAGGCCTTATCTCAAAAAAAAAAAAAAAAAAAAAAAAAAAAAAAAAAAAAAAAAAAAAAAAAAAAAAAAAAAAAAAAAAAAAGCCCTCTGAGTTACGTGTCAGGCACACTCATGTTTCCATCTGGTTCTGCAATTGGTGGCTATGTGATCTTCGGCAGGTTAATCTCTCTGTGCTTCTGTTTCTCCTCTGTAAAATGGGAATAGCAACACCTACCTCACAGGGTTGCTCGGAGGATGAATGACTGAGCTTGTGGAAAAGGCCAAGGCTGGTGTGTGGGACTGCATAAATGCTCATTAAAGTTTTGAAGGTCTCTAATCAGGACAGTTTTAGAAAGATCACTTGAGCCGGACCTAGTGGCCCAGGCCTGTAATCCTGGTATTTTGGGAGGATGATGCAGGATTGTCAAATTCAATCCCAGCCTGAGAAATATAGCAAGATTGCCTCAAAAAAAGAAAGAAAGAGAGAAATAAAGAAAGAAAAATGCACCTGCCAAAAGTCTCTGAGCTATGGGAAAGAGTGAACAATCTCCCCACCATAGAAAACTGCAAATATTTATACAATGCAGTCCTTTCCCGTAGCCTCACCAATCTAGTCCCAAAGACACGAGGAAATGAGAACCTTCCGGTACTTGCTAATGGTCTTACCATCTAGACTAGCGATGCGACAGAAGTCAAAGAGAAGCTAGTCCTAGGCAGGGCAGTTCGCACCCGTAATCCCAGTATGGCAAGGGCCCAGGCTTGCTCCTGCCAGAGCAAAGACGCGAGGCAGCACGACCTTGCCAGCAGCAAAGCACCAAGCACAGGTGCACACTTTACCACTCCCCTGTACCTGTAACTTAGACTGTAACTTTAGTGTCACTGCCTGGCAGCGTTTTTTTTTTTTATTTTTATTTTTTATTTTTTTTTTGAGGCAGGGTCTCACTCTGTAACCCAGGCTGATCCTGAACTCACTATGTAGCCCAGGCTGGCCTTGGACTCAGGGCAATCCTCCTGCCTCAGCCTCCCAAGTGCTGGGATTACAGCCGTGCGCCACCATGCCCAGCTTATGTGGTGTTGGGGAATCAAACTTGGGTACTTAGTGCTTGATTTAGCACTAGCTAGGCAACCACTTTAACCGCTGAGCCACTCCTCCGGCCCCATGCCTGGCAGCTTTAAAGTAACCAATCACAATTACCTGTTACCGCATAGAGGAAACAAGGAAGGAAAAACTATATAGAAGAAGCCTTCCTGTATTTAGGGCTCAGAGTTGGGATATTATACCCCAGCGCCAGTGTTGGCACTAATCCTGCACATGGCTCGGTGTTCCGCTTCTCTGTCTGAGTATCAGGCAACACCAGCACTCTGGGAAGCTGGGGCAGGAGGATCACAAGTGTGAGCCGACCAGCCTGAGGCACTTGGCAAAACCTCGTCTCAAAATAACTAAAATAAAATGAAAGGAGCTGGGGATCTATCTCAGTGCAAAGACCCTGGGTTTAATCCTCAGAACCACAGAAGAAAGAAAGAAAGAAAGAAAGAAAGAAAGAAAGAAAGAAAGAAAGAAAGAGAGAGAGAGAGAAAGAAAGAAAGATGGAAGAAAGGAAGGAAGGAAGGAAGGAAGGAAGGAAGGAAGGAAGGAAGGAAGAGGCTGCACACGCTAATAGTGACCAGTGATTCTATTCCTGGACATAAATCCACGGGAAAAAAATCTCTCAAGTACATATAGGTGTCATCACAATATGGTAACATCTTGGGGTTAGGAATGGGTTTAGTTATAGGTGACAGAAATACTAAAATGAGTTATTCAAGTAAGAGAAACTTCCTCTGTTAGGTAAAATCCTGGAGGTCAGTGTCGCAAGGCTGACCAGGTGCTCCATGGAGGCGCCTATGGCAGTGTGAGTGCTGTGGAAATGGCTGTTCCCGTATACTGCTTCAGGAATCATGGCAGGGAAAAAGCCGCACATGTTCTCTTACATACATAATTTTTTCCCTAATAGTTTCTTTTCTTTTCATTTTTCTTTTTCTTTTTGAGATGGATCTCACCCTTAGTCCAGGCTGGCCTTGAACTCAAGGCAATCCTCCTGCCTCAGCCTCCCAAGTGCTGGTATTACTGGTGTGCAGGCCACCAAGCCTTGCTAATTTCTGTGCGATCCTGAGGAACTGAACCATTCCCAAGTTTCAGTGCACAGGCGGTTGATGCTACAGATGCAGTTCCACACACACGGGCAGTGGTCTTCATGCTCAGTACCTCTGTTCTTTGCTCAAAGCCATGAGCGCTAGTGCCCAGGAAGGAGGAAGAAGAGATGAGGGGCAATAACTAATGCCTGTCACAAGAGTCTTAACAGAGTTCATGCTGGGGCCCCAAACACTGAAATCCACAAGTATACACAGGGTGAATGTATCCCTACTTATTTTGCCAAGACCGAATACAATTTTAACATGTTTAAATTTATTAACGAGTGTAAACAATCTGAAAAATTGAAAGCTATGTTATATCACAGATTATTTAAATGTTATAAAATTCAAAGGAATATCATATTCCAATAAAAATTTTTAAGAGGTTGATATATTTTTGCTAAAATTATACCACCACATATCAGTGGAATATTAATGGCTTTGCTAGCAGATAAGACTGAGAAACCTGGATCACTACATGGCAAAAACAAAAGCTGTTCTCACATACCAAGGTGCATTTTAATTTTAAATCATTTAACAAAGGACGGCCTGGTATCAACCAGGAAGAACCACGTCTGACACTCAGAACCACTACCAGCCAGTCCACCTGGCCAGTCCTAGCTGAACTTCAGTCCTACATAGTAGCCTCAATAGAAGAAGAAAAATTAACAAACTAGCAGGAAAAAAAAATAACTTAATGAGTTTTAAATAAGAAATGAAAAAAGCAACAAACTTTATAACAAAATGACTAATTTATCTACCTTAATATTAAGAATGTCTGCTCAGTCAAAGATTCCCCCTTGATACAAAGTGCCAATCTAATCACCCTAAAATATACAAGGAACTCCTCATCCTCAAGCACACACAAAAAAGGAAGCCCTATGAGAAAACAAGCAATTCACAGAAAAACCAGAAGGCTGAGAGATACACACAAAGACAAAACTTTTTTTTTTTTTTTTTTTTGTAGCTGGGGTTTGAACCCAGGGCCTCTTTACTGAGTTGTATCCTCAGTCATTTTTCAATTTTTCACTCTTAGAGAGGGTCTCGTTGAGTCACCAAAGCTGGGTTCAAATTTGTAATCCTCCTGTCTCAGCCTCCCAGAGTGCTGAGACTACAGACTTGCACCATCACACCCAGCTTTAAAAAAAAAAATCCCTAAATTAATGGTGACCAGTTGAATACACTTAAAATATATATACTTCATACCCATCAGACTGGCAAAGTCAGAAAGTTGGGTAATCCCAGTGCTATTATAGGGAGAGGAGAAAGGGAAGCCTCAAGTGGGAGGGTCAATCCTCATCCTAAAGAAAAATCTGGAAGCCCACGAAGCCTGGATGACCCATACTACCATCCTGAGTGTATCTAATAAAGAACTGTTTACATAGCACAGGAAGAAGGGGAACAGACAAGGATGTTCATTGTGGCCAATGCCACGGCGTCGGACGTACCTAGGAGGCGAGTGCTTAAGGCATCGTGTGAACACAACGCAGCCGACGTCTCTGCGGAGTACCACGTGGCAGCTCCGAGCAGTGACACGTACGGAACAGGTAGCATGGCCGGTCTTCACGCACAGCGAGTGGGAACAGCTCCACTGCACGGTACCACCGCATAACAACAGCATATTTGGTCGTAATACGCTGTGCCTCAAAAGGACATACTCATCTTTACAGAGGTGTGATAAACATACCGGACAGGGTGCCGATGACGCATAGTGTAGGAAAGAGGAAAGAGCCTTAAAACCAGACAATCCTGGCATGAGACTGTATCCTCCAGGGCCAAGACAAAATGGGTCAATGTGGTCAGCTGGCCTTAAAGATTTGCATGGGAGAGGGGGGAGGTGAGGAGACCCTCAGGGCCGAGACTCCATTACTATTAACCTTCAAAAAACATCCCACCTGTCTGCGTATGCTCAAGCACAGCACGTGTGCACTTGTTATCTTCACATTCCCGCACGCCAAGGAGCCCTGCCAGGGCCTGGGCCTCAAGCAAACTGCACTCCCAGCCCCTGGGAGTGAAAATTAGGCCACCGCTGGTCTATGCTGTGGTGCAAATTGCAGGCCTGGAAGCCCATACCCAGCCTTGCTTATTTCAACTAACTCTTTAACTATGAGCCACGTGTCACAGAACAGACATTTCACTGAAGCAAAGGGCAACCACGAGGTTCAAGGACAGGGTAGGCCGGAAACCTCCGTGTATGCAGCTAGCAGGGGCAGCCACTACCACCACACAGCTAGCCTAGCAATTAACGGCTCGAGAACAGGATCGACAGGAGACGAGGTCAAAGGTCACTCCGTGATGCGCTCAGGGCAAAGGTAAGTTCTACCTCAGCTTCTGCTAGCCCTTATGGGGCAAAAAAAGGGGGGCAGATGTTTTTCCCACATCCTGGCTGGGCCTCCAAACAGAAGTGGGGTTTCAGGCCCAAACCTCAATGAGGTCACCAGATTCCATGCCCAGATCCATTGGCAGCTCCTTGCCTGAAAGCTTTGTCCCATCAAAGAAGAAGGACAGCTTGTGTCCAGAGAGTCCCATGGCTTCCTCATAGTGCGACATAAGGGTCTTGAGAGGAGAATCCTGGGTAGAGAGAAAAAAAATAGATTTAAGATATGAAAGGAAGGGCTGGGGAGATGCTACAGGGATGGACACAGAACTTGAGACCAGAGGACAAGGGACCCAGCCAGTGACGTGACAGTCCCCTGGAGGGGACATAAGTGAAGAAGCCAGCACAGCCGAGTTATTGGGGAACTAGGATGATACACCATATGGAAGCTCAGGGGAGGTCTCAAAAGTCACTATACGTACAAAAAAAATAAAATAAAAATCTAAATATATGTTTCTCAGGAGTCATTTATCATAATGTTTTAAATAAAACTAATACTGTGAGAAAGGTAATGGAAGCAGTAAATTCAATGTACAGCGTGCCCCAAAAGAAAAAAGGATAGTAGGAAAAATGTTCCCACCCTGTAGCTCCCAGCTGCGGCCAGGCCCTTCCACTCACTAGATGTGAGACCTGAAACAGAGGTTACAGGTTGAATTGTGCCCTCTCACAAAAGGTATCTCACAGTCCTATGGAAAACATGAACTTAGTCTTGTTTGGAGTTAGGGCCTTTGCAGACAAAATCAAGTTAAAAAGAAGCCATACTTATCCAGGATGGACTTATGCCTTGCAGGTGTAAAGAGACAGAGACAGACACACCGGGAGAATGTCATTTGATGACAGAGGTAGAGATGACAGTGACACAGCTGCCAGCCAAGGGACTCTGGCCACCCCCAGAAACTACATAGGGGCAAGAAAGGAGGGTTCTACCCAGAGCCACAGAGCTGGCACAGTCCTACTAACCTCTTGATTTCAGAATTCTAGCCTCTGAAACTGTTAGAGAATAGATTTTTACTGTCTTAAGCCACCCAGTTTGTGGTAAAGTAAGTTCCTGGTCATTCAGGGCAGGTATGTTCCCAGTATGTGCCTGAAGCTATGGAATAGCACCAACTCCTACAGATACTTTCTTTCTACTCATCTACACTTTTTTTTTTCTTTTGTGGTACTGAGGAGTAACCCCAGGGCCTTCACACTGAACTATATCCCCAAACCCTCCCCCCTTTTTCTTTTAAAGATAAGGTGTCACCCTGTGGCCCAGGCTGGCCTCAAACTCACAGCAGTCCTCCTGCCTTACAACCCCAAGTGCTGAGATTAGTCATGTGCCACCACACTTGGTTTACATGGTGCTGGGGAACTGAACTCAGGGCCTTGCACTTGCAGGCAAGTGTTCTAAGTGCTATGCTATTCCTCCAGCTCCCCTGCCCCAGAAGCCCATTTTTATTTTTTATTTTGAGATAGTCTCACTGAATTGCCCAAGCTGGGCTTAAACTTACGATCATCCTACCTCAGCCTTCCCAGAGTGCTAGGATTTACAGACCTGTGCCACCAGGCCCTGCTTATTTTTATTTTGAGACAGGATCTCACTAAGTTGCCAAACTGTGCAGGCTGGGTTCAGATTTGTGATCCTCCTGCCTCAGCCTCCCAAAGTACTAGGATTAGAAGCATGTACACCACACCTGGCTACATATACACCTAAGATAAAGTTTAATTAATGAACTTTTTTGAGATAGTATCTTGCTCTGTAATCCAGGCTGGTCATGAACCCACTCTGTAGCCCAGGCTGGCCACAAAACCGTTGCAATCTACCTGCCTCAGCCTCCTGAGAGAGATAACTTTATTTTTTTCATTAAAAAATTTTCTAGCCAATAGACACATTATTTTTCCACCTGACATCTGCACAGATGTTACTATGTACTTCCTGAACTAAGCAGACGGTCCCACCCAAGGGCAGGTTTCTCTCTTCCCTAGAATAGTACACAAGTTCTTGGTCTTGGCAAGAGTATACCCACTCACCAAGCCCAATCTGGCACATGTGGGTTCTGTTCTCCTGCACTGTCAAAAGGCTGAACTAGTCCAAGGGCAGCGGAGGTTGCAGAGGCTACCAAGACCCACGTGTTGAACTTCTGGCCTGACCTGCCACCTCAGGTTTACTTTTTACCTCCGAGACCAGGAGCTGCCTGAAACTTGGCAAGTGCTTGTGGGATGGAGGAGCTGGCAAAGGGCAAGGGCCGTACGGTTAAGGACAGGACACAGCAAGAAAATAAAGCCCAGGGAAGTGAGGGACAGGAGAGAAATTACAAAGTGCCTGAACTAAACAACCAAATACAACATGACGGCAGAGCAGCACACGTCCCTGAGGACAGGAGGACAAAGCTCCCTACGGCTCGGGACGTACAAGACTCAATGGACAGGGAAAGGGGACATAGCAGGGGGATTGAGGGGCTGGAATAAGAACAGAGTGAGGCTGTGAGAAAGACTTCCCGAGCCCTGGTCACATCCACGAAGCCACAGCGAAGATTATTTATGCAACTTACCCCAAGCCCAGGACAGCGGGCAGGCAGAGGCAGAGGGCGGGCTGGCTGTCCCGTTATGCTAGCTTTCCCACACGATGCCCTCCCCAGGAAAAGAGAAAACAGCAAGACGGGGCTAGGAAGCCCCGCCATGTCGGCAGCTCCCTCCCCCACGCTCACGCCTCCACCACAACCTGAGCCTTTTGGTCTCACTGTACCTGAGAGTGAACATCTTGCCCCAAGATAACTTTAATTTATAAATTAGGCACAGTAACAATAATATTAGAATGATTTCAATATACTATATATACTGTACTGAAGTTACATGAATGTGGCTTCTGTCTCTCTCAAAATACCTTATGGTACAGAAGATTATAGCAAATCATTTTTTTCTTAAGAATCTTTGTCTTTTCATTAGGTGAAAGCACAGTACAGCTTCTCTTTAGCATATCCAAACTGCCAGCCTCACTCGGCCTGTGCGTGGGGCCGTTACTATAAATAAGGGACACATTGAGCACAGCCATGCCACATCACGACAGTCTACCTGACAGTCCCACGCAGCTACTGCCGGACCACCGCCCGAGGACAGGACAGTGCACACAGTGTGGATACGCTGCACTAACAGATGGTTCACATCCTGGCAGTGTGGGATGGCCACCGACAGTGCAAGGTTTTATTACACTACTCAAAATAGTATACCATTTAAAACTTACGAATTGTATCTGAAATTTTGTCTGCATTTAGCAGCTGAGCTATTCCTCCAGCTGGTTTCCTTATTTCTTAAGGGTAGCAATGGTGCTTTCCACAAACAATTAGGGTGTGTGTGTGTGTGTGTGTGTGTGTGTGTGTGTGCATGTCTGTACGAGGGATTTAGCCCAGGGCCTTCTCACTTAGGTATACTCCCAGCCCATTTTTATTTTTGATTTTGACACAGGGTCCTACTAAGTCACTAAGTTGCCCAGGCTGGGCTCGAACTTGTGATCCTGCCTCAGCTTCCCAGAGTGCTGAGATTATAGGTCTGTGCCCCTGGACCCAGCTTATAGTTCATTTTTATATGGAGCCCAAGATGGGTCCTCTTCAATCAAAAAAGAAAAAAAGGCAAAAAAAAAAAAAACCCAAAAACCCAGCATGCCACAGGTTAGACACACCTGGTAGCTCAGTGATAAGAGTACCTGCTAAGCATGCACAAGGCCTAGCCCCAGCACCACAAAAAGAGATTAAAGGAAGTGTAGCTTTAATTATTACTGTGTTAGGTTTTACTGTGTTCTGCCTAAGGGTTTTTTGTTTTGTTTTGTTTTAACCGGAAGTACTCTGCAGATGGAGGAGACACACAGACTACGGCAGAATTTCTTAGCAAGAAGGACAGACAAGCTGAACAATGGGCTTTCCCCTTAGCTAGGCCAGCAGGCATTCAAAAACATGAAGAAGGCTGGTGAGCTCGTATGCTAACATAATCCTAGCATTCTAGGAGGCTGAGGCAGAAGGATCTCAAGTTTGGGCCTGCCTAAACACCTTAGCGACCTGGAACTGGGGACATAGCTCACTGACTACTGCACTTGCCTAGGAAGTGCAAGGCTCCAGGGTTAATCCCCAAGCACTACATAATAGCTGGGCATATGGTGCATGCCTGTGATCCCAGCACTTGGAAAGCTGAGGCAGGAGAATTGCCATGTATTCAAGGCCAACCTGGGCTACACACTGAGTGTGTATCAGGATCATCCTGGACTAAAGAGTAAGACCCCGTCTTAAAAAACAAACAACACAAAAACTTAACGACCTGGTGAGACCCTGTCTCAAAAAAACCAAAAATGAACTCTGTGCAAAGGCCATGGGTTCAATTCTAGTCCAGAAAGAAAGAAAGAAAGAAAGAAAGAAAGAAAGAAAGAAAGAACGAACGAACGAACGAACGGATGGACCGAATGCACAGGATAGACACTATCTCCATGAAGTCACAATTAGGAAGAATCCAGACCCTGTCAACTGACAACAGAGACGGCAAGGGAAGAAGGGAGGGGCACGGACAACCACTTCTACTCACTGGAGACAAGGAGACCTCCAGCCTCTGATGTTTCTCCTTCCCCTGAACCCAGAGCCGAAGCTGTTGGGGAGTCTCTGCCGTCTTGGAAGGACTTGCTAGCACCACACAGTCTGCAGAAGGCAGGAACAGGAAGGCAGGCCGTAGTGTGCAGCTGGAAGCAGGGCCCACGCCGAACCTTTCTCCCAACCTCCCACCACAGCAAAAACCTTCTCAAGGCCGCACTGCCTTCTACTCACCAATGATGTCAGCCACTCCGAGCTTCAGGGTTCTGGGGGTGGCAGTAGGGGACAGCTCTGTCTCTCCAAAGAGCAGGAGGATCCTGCTTGGGGACACGTCAAGATGAGAGGCCATGTGGTCCACCACACTCTGAAAGGGCTCCGACTGAGGAGAAGGACAAGAAGCGAGGGAAGCCTTCCTGCCTTGAAATGCCCCAGCCCACCCCAAACACAAGCTTCTGGACGGAGCTGCTTGCTCCACTCTCAACTGTGAGTGTCACCAACTCTCGCTGCAAGTACAGAACCAGAATGTGTCAGTAAGGGGGTCAGGGGAGCAGCACACAGAGGGAGAGCAGCCATGTTTAAGAGAAAAAAGGGAATGGTGGAATTACAGCAACTGAACTGCATGTCTCTCTAAAGAAACTGACTCTTACACACTGTCCAAACACAGGTCAATGATTTCACATCTTCCGCTTTTAAGAGAAGCCAGACCTGGGCCTTTGTCTGAAACCGCACATTGTCAAGGATGGCAACACACTTGTTCTGCGGCACTGGTGATGGGTCTGGGGACCTCGTGCACATCAGGTCAAACACGTGACTGTCCAGTTACATGCACCCCCAGCCCCTCAGCGACGTCAAAGCACCCTACACTACTCACAAGGCTGGGGCCACTAGCCTATCACCACTGGCCTAGGTGTTTGATTTGTGCACGGTTACTCCTCACTAACTGCTCATTTCGGGCTGGGTTAGAACCTGCAATCCTCCTGCCTCAGCCTCCTAGAATGCTGAGATTACAGGCCTGTGCCACTAGGTCCATTTCTGCCATCATTCTTCATGTTGAGGCCATCCCTGCCAGGAAGCTGAGAGGGCTCAGGATGACTGAGTGACACCTACCGTGCCCAGTGCAGTGGGAAGGACTCAGCCTGCGCGGTGCTCCCCAAAGTGCCTTGCAGAGGTACAGTGCTTAAGTGGAACTCTGAAGAATGGGTGGGAAGTGGGCCAGAGGAAAGACAGTGGGAAAAGTAGAGGTAACAGCAAGCACAAAGGCTCAGAGGGAAGGAGTGGTGCACAGCTCTAGACAGGACACAAAAGAAAAGACGTGGTCCCTCCTGCCGGACAACGGTGTCCCCCAGTGCAGCTCCTGAGCCTTCTCGGGCCCTCAGGCTCTTACCATTCTGATGGGCAATCGGATCACATCGGCGCGGCACCGGATTTTGAGTGAAAAGAGCCGAGAGTGCTCCGGGAAGACAGACCCTTCCACCAGCACCACCTCGTCATCTTGGCTCTGCAGGTCTTGGCTCTGGTGCTGTTTGGGGCTTAGGCAAGATCGCAGATCTTGGAGGCGCTTGTTCACTTCTCTGGGTACAAAAAGGACTGCGTCAGCGAAGATTGGCCATCCTCCCAAATGGCCCCTCCTGTCCCCAGCCGGGCCCCTGCCGCTGGCACCTTAGCTTCTGGAGCGCCCGCGTATGCTTTCTCCTTGGGGTTCTTAACGAAGGCAGAGGGGAGGTGTCCTGAACCCTGTCAGAGAAGAGAGGCGCAGGATGTAGGCAAAGGAGAGGCTCGGGCCCCACACAGGAACTGTAGGGGAAACTACAGAATCAAGATGCACCTTCCTGAACATCCATTTTACTAGAAGACACGAGTAGCTACGGGACAGGAAAACCTGAGATATACTTTGTTTTTTCCTGAGACAGGGTCTTGCTCTGTAGCCCACACTGATCCTGAACTCAGCAATCCTCCTGCCTCAGCCTCCCAAGTGCTCGGATTACAGGTATGTGCCACCATGCCCAACTTATGTGGTGCTGGGAAATAGAACTCAGAGGCTTGTGCTTGCAAGGCAAGTGCTCTAAACGCCCTGCTACACCTCCAGCATGAGACAGCATTTTTATACTTACAAGACAAAATACAAGGGAGGAAAATGCCAGATTTCAAGGTAGGTCACTTCCCAGGTATAAGTGCAGTAACTTAATCCAAGAGACACCAGGCACGTACTATTTGTCTACTCAACATCTCAGACACAGGTACCGCACTGTCTCCATTTTACAGATAAGGAAACAGAAGTATGGAGGTGGGGAATCACCCCCACACTGCCTCACCTCTGACTTCATTCCACAGTTCCTCTGAAAGGTCTTACACTACCCTTGGGGTAGGCCACCTCCTCCCCCAACCTGAGCCACTTAGGTTCCTCCAATCCCTTCTCACTCTTTCGGGAGCCACCAAGGGCCTGCCTGGTTCTGCGACCTCTCCAACTCCCTTCCTGACCCCCGGGCCCAAGTGCCCAGCCTCACTCACAGAAACTCCTTCTTGTTCTTCTCTTCTTTCTTATCCTTACTCCTCAGCTTCTTCTTCCAGGGAGAGCCTGGACATGGGGGCTCCTCAGGGGGAGGACTGCTAGAATCTGTCATGTCTGCCTCTAGGGCAGAGGAGGAGAAAGTGGAAAAGGTTAGCCAACAGGGGGCAGGGGAGGCCAGGCAGAAGCAAGTCAGACACTCTAAGCAGGGCCCAGGGGGTCAGGCTACTCATTCAGTGGTAGAGAACTTGCCTAGCATGTGCAGGGCCCTGGTGTGATCCCTGCCACCACCAAAACTTTTTAAAAAAGTATTTTTAAAAAGAGAAAAGCCTGTGAAGGAGACTGTGGAGCCTGCAGACACATACAGGACTATTCAACTATCCTGGGAAAGTGCTCAGGAGCCATGATGCTTATTTGTTGAATATTTTTCTTTAAGTTGGGCATTCCAAATTAAATTTCTAGTACAAGGAAATAAAGTACTATTCTAAAATATTAAAACTATTTGCTTGTTGCCAATTAAAGATCATAGAGCTGGGGTGTAGGCTCAATGGTAGACCTCGGGCTTAGCATGTACAAGGCCCTGCGTTCAACCCCCAGCACTCTGCCCCCAAATCACTGTAAACCATAAAAATAAATGCCACGGAGACAGGGAAATAGCTCAGGGGCACAGTGCTTGCCTTGCAGGCCCAAGGACCTGGGTTCAATCTCTAGTAAAAACGAGTAAATAAATACTGTGTAAATGAAACAATGATAATCAACCTTAACCCAGTGGTTCTTAACCGGGGAAGACTGCCTCCCAAAGGACATGTGGCAGCACCTGGGAACAATTTTGGTTGTCACAATGCAGAAGGAGGAGAGGTGGGGAGAGGGGTGTTATTGGCATCAAGTGGAGAGAGGTCAGGTACTGCTAAACAGCCCCCCACAAAAAAAGAATTTTTCAGTCCAAAACGTCAGCAATGTTGAAGTTGGGAGATCCTGTCCTGGCTAAGTAAAGGAGTTGCCCGAGACCCGAGCATCTGTGTTCTACCAAGGTCACAGGGGATGCCCAACACTCCTCAGCTCACATTTCTAACAGTAAGACAGAGATTACTGTTAACAATGCGCTCCTGTATTCCAAGGTCTGTCCGAAACCACACACGGACAAGACAGAGCTCTACAGTCCCTCTTATTCTCACCAAAATCCACTAATATTCCTCATTTTCCTAAATGAGGAAACTGAAGTACTGAGGACTTCAGTGGCTAGTCTAGGGTCTCATAGCTATTATGAGATGGAGCTCAGGTCACCTGGCTAAGTCTGTTCTTAATCAGTCTACCACACTCTTCATGGTATAAAACTCTAGATCCCAGGTCTACATTTGCAACTGGGTCAATTTAGTGACTCAGTGAGGCCATGACTCGAAAGTAAAACCACACAATGGTCCAGGGAGGTCACAAAGAAACACATCACTGGGAAAGGACAAAAGCTGGCACCCCTGGTAAAAACCAAAATACTCCTTCAGCTACTGAGTGTTCCCATGGCACTTGCTGCACATAAAACAAGATGTCACAGATTCTCACACCTTCCTTCCCCATCCCGCTAAGATTGCAGAATCAGAATGTCTGGGGGAGGCACCTGGAAATCTGTAATAAAAACACTCTTGTGCCCATTGGAGGCGGGAGGGGGGTGGTTGGAGAGGACTTCTAAGTCACCTTCTGTGCCTTCTGGCTAACAATCCAGCTCCTTGCAGAACTGGAGTCTTTTCCTAGGTAGAACACAGGAGTCTCTCCCATGCCCTTCTCCTCAACCTCAAGAGGCCATCGGGTCTAGGCTTGGTGGTACAGTACATGCCAGCATGTTTGAGGCCCTAAGTTGGACCCCTGTCCCAATGAGGGTGAGGGGAGACAGAGAGAGAGGGAAGCAAACTCCCTAAGTCCCCTCAGAGAAGCCAGCACTAGGCCTCCCCTTACCTTCCTCAGCTCCTTCAGGGTAGAGTTTCAGGAGAGACAGGGGATCCGGAATTGGGTGGAAGCTGTTTTGTACCTACAAAGACAAATGGGAAGGGTCGGCCCCTCGCCCTCCTCCCCTGACCAAAACAGAACACAGAAATTCTTCGCTGATGTCCAGCTCCTAAGTTCTCCCTAAGGACAAGGACAAGGGCATCACATCGTGGCCTGCAGGGGTCTCAAGAATCCAGCTTCTCCAGGATCCAAAATAGAAGGACCCTCACTCCTATCCCTGTCCCTAAGGCATCCTCAAGACTTGTGTCTTACTCCTCATTGTCGGCAGGCTGCCAGCCATTCCTCATCCTAGTCGAAAACACCCCCCCCCCCCCGCCCCAAGCTCATCCTACCACCTGGGGACCACGGCCTTCCAGACCCTTCAGTCCTTCCCGAATCCCCGCGGGCCCAGCCTCCAATATCCCAGCTCCCTGGCTCCCTAGCACCAACCTCTAACATGCCTCAAATCCCAGTCCCAGGTCTTCCCAGCTCCTCTCCAAACGCTCAGGAACCCAGCCTCTCGGACCACCCCCCACCCCAACCCCAAGACTACAGCTCCGCACACCTCCAACAGACAGCAGTCTTCCACTTCCCCTACAGCAAGCACCCCAGGAGCCAGCGTCTCCGTCCCCAACCCCCTCGCCCCTGGTTTGGCCAACCCTCCTCAAGACCAACCCAGAACCCCAGCTCAGCACTCCCTAAATGCACTCCCGTCCCCGGCCCTGGGCCCCTCTCGGGTGGCCCAACTATGCCCCGGGACCTGCACGCACCTTCCCGGAGTACACCGGAACCACGGGCGCCTCCTCCGGGTCCAGCAGCCGCCTCCGCCGCTGCCTGACAAGAGTCCGCGGGGCTCCTGCGGGCAGCGCGTCCGCCCCATCACTGTCGCTGTCGCTGTCGTCCCGGGATGCGGCCGGCACCGGGGGCTGTGGGGGCTCGGCCTCAACCGCGCCCACTACATCGCTGGTGGTGGCGACCTCCAGGACATCCTCGTCACTGTCGCTGACCAAGTCCACAAGCACTGTCTCCGGAGTGTGCCGGGCTGGAGACCGCTGGACACTAGAGCGCCTACCCCGGCCGCCCCGAGCACCTTGGCCGATTCTACCGCCTCGGCCTCTCCGACTCAAACCCCTCACGAGTTCCGCCATCTCACTCGGCCACCACGCACACCCGCCTCACCGATCCCTCCAGGACTAGTCAGCGCCTCCAGCCTCTCATTGGACGAGCAGCCTGCTAATCAGAACCTCTCTCCGCCCACACTCGGTGCTTCCACCGCCCCGCCTTTTCATTGGTGGCCATCCTCGCCCCTCATGCATCCACCACTGACACAAAAGCGCCAAATATTCCAATCCCCTCGGTGCAATCCGCGAAGGTTTTGATTTGGTTCAGCTCACCCATTGGCTACGTTACTTTTTTTCTGACAAGCCCCACCCACCGGAGAGACCCGTCTTCCCGGTAGATAAAGGAGCTGGGCATGCTGGGAAATGTAGTCCTCTAGCCTGAGGCCTACCGGGAAGTGGACGGCGTGGTGGGAATTGCCACAGCAGGTACGCAAACTACGCATGCGCTTGTGAGGCCTTGTCTCAAAGTAAATAAAATTTAAAAAGGGCTGAGAATGTAGCTCAGTGAGAAGGCTCACAGAAAAAAAAATAAAAATGTCACCCAGTGAGGCATGAGTCTTCACAGGTTTTCTCCCTTACTGTCCTAGCTAACTATTAATGCACCAAAGTGGCTCTATTCTGTGGTGCTTATTAAAACCTCACATTTCTTTTCTTTTTTCTTTTTCTTTCTTTTTCTTTTCTTTTCTTTTCTTTCTTTCTTTCTCTCTCTCTCTCTTTTTTTTTTGAGACAGAGTCTCTCTTGGTAGTCCAGGCTAGTCCAGAACTCACTATGGAGCCCAGGCTGGCCCTGGACTCAAGCCAATCCCTCCTGCCTCAGCCTTCTGAGTGCTGGGATTACAGGAGTACACCACCACGCCCGGCCTCTGTGGTACTGGGAACTGAACTTGAGTACTTCAAACTTGACTTGTCCCGTGCAAGTACTTTAACTGCTGAGCCATTCCTCTAGCCCAAAAACCTCACATTTCATAGTTGTGCTATTAAAATTGTGTATCTGCTGTGACAGTCTGTGTAAACTAGATAGAGTTTCATAAGTTTTGTACCCTATCCAAAGTCACCTTCTGTTTGCCTCGGGATAAACATATCTAACTTTTAAAACATCACGTGCTCTTCGTGCATTGTGTGATAACTTAAACCCAGCAAATTCCCGGGATTGCTATCAGCATTATGGGCTTCTGTAACTCTGCTGGCTTGCTCAAATAGGTTCCTTGTATTGTGAGAAGACCCCCACCTGACTTCTGGGCCGGGCATGTGACCATCTGCTAGAAGTCCGGTATACACCAAGAGTCACATACCTCCCACCAAAAATAGCAACAGGAAGCCAACTCACAATTGGCTATGTAACAGGCTTATGGAGACAGAATTCAAAAACTTGGTGCCAGCCTAAAATCAGTGGTCAACTGTCCTGTCGTGGTTGGTTACTATGTGATAGTGTTTGGTTGCTATGTAATGATGTCACATTCCTCGACTGGAGCCTTTATTAACCCTCTGTTAGGCATGCTCTGGGCTGTAACCTGCATGGTCACCTTGAGTCCAGGAGTCACCTGGGGGTATGTAAGGAAAACTTGCCTTGCTCCAGTTGGCGTTTGGTGGTCTCTTGATTTTGGTGGGTAACACATCCACGTCCTCCCTCACCTCAGATGTCCTCTGCGTGTGCATTCCATGCATAATGTCAACATATAAAATACACCCATGGAACATACTCTCACACCTAGTCACAAGACAGCTCGAAAAATGCTTTTAAGGGTAAGTGCTGATTAAATAAAGTTTATTTTTTATTTTCTTGTAGAACTAAGGGTTGAACTCACAGCTTTCATACTGAGCTAACCCTAGCCCACTTTTTAAATTTATATAGCACATCCCTTACCCCTTCCCACACGTGTTAATATCAGTATTTAGGAGGCTGAGGCAGGAGGATTGCCATGAGTCCAAGGCTAGCCTGCTCTCCATAGTGAGTTCAGAACCAGCCTGGGATGCAAAGCAAGACCCTGTCTTAAAAAAAAAAAAAAAAAAGAGGAAGAACAAATGACCACTTGCATAAGAGAATACTGGAGTTAGATTTCCCTAATGCTTAGAAGGCAAAATATGACTCAACAATATATTTGGATCAGCACAGCAAATGTTTAAAATTCTCTTATTAGTATGTATTTGCAAAACAGTAATAACACTCAGCTTGAGCAACTGGTGTGTTTACATATCTCACCTGGATCACTTTTACTCGCTTTCTCCCTTCCTACCCCCTCCCACTCCACGTTCCCTTCCCTTTTCTACAAAGTCTTTCTTCCTACTTTCTTCCACCTGTGTTTTACTTTTCTCTTTTAAATTTTCTATGACTTGCGTTTCCCACATATTTTTATATTTTTATTTTTATGGTTTCAAATCATGTAATATTTAACCTTCAGAGTCAGATTTATTTTGCTAAGCATAACAGCCTCAAGGACCATCCATTTTACTACAAATGACTCATTTGTCTTTCTTTACGACAGAGTAGTATTCCATTGTGCAAATACACCACATCTTCTGTAACCACTCATCTGTTGTTGGATATACCAGCTGCTTCCAGAATCTGGTTATTCTAAATTGTCCTGTTATAATCATGGATATGCATGCATCACTCTTACATGACGGCTTTAACTCTTTTGGGAAGATACAGAGAACAAGTATAACTGGGTCAAATAGGATATCTATTTTCAGTTTTCTGAGGAATCTTCGTACTACTAGCTGTACCAGTTTACAGTTCCACCTGCAGTGTAGAGGTGTTTTTTCCCTGCAACCTCTCCAGCATTTAGGTTAGTTTAGTTTAGTTTTTTAAAATTATTTTTGTTTGAAACACAGTCTTGCTCTATAGGCCAAGCTGGCCCTGAACTCACTGTGTAGCCCAGGTGACCTCAAACTCATGGCAATTCTCCTGCCTCAGCCTCCCAAGTGCTGGTATTACAGGGTATACCACCACACCTGCCTCATGTGGTGCTGGGGAATCAAACTCAGTGACTTGTGCTTGCTAGGCAAGCTCTCTAATCGCTGTGCTACTCTTCTAGCTCCTCAAATTTTATTTTAAGACAAGGTTTTGCCAAGTTGCCCAGTCTGGGCCCCCACTTGGGACCCTCCTAGCCCGCCCTCCCGAGCATCTTAGATTACAAGGCCAACAACAACACCATGGCCTCCAGAGAGATTTTGGTTTAATTCTATTCCCCAGCACACCCACCCACACTCCACACAGATGGTATCAGACACCTCAAGCACTGTATCTTCGGCACAATTCCTGCACAACACATCCCAAACACACCCATTCAACTACCCACCTTCAATTTTGCTTCTAACTGCTGGCCACCTCCTACCACCCTGCCCACCCCAGTACCATGTGCCCCTCACATATACAGTGCGCACGGAGCCTGCATCTCACAGTGCATCTGGCGCAGCAGCTCAGCCGCTGCCCACAGCCCTCCCTGGGCTCCCACCACCGTGCTCCCCTTCCCCCCAAAACACATCCTGCTCCAGCAGCGGCCCCTTGGGTCCGCCACACTGGCCCAGCCCGGAAAGGTCACAGCCGCCAGCAGATGGCGCGGTTTGCCAGGCCACGCAGGCTCTCGGGCGCTGGCAGAGGGGACTCCAAGGACTTCCCAGCCCCAGAGACCTCTGCCGCCAGGCTGGAGGCCCTGAGATTGCGCTGGAGTCCCTGATGGGAGACCGAAATATACCGCTCCGAAATGTACTTCTGTGGCATATTTTGAAATAGCTATGCAGAGAAACACGGACACAGGAATAGCTCTGGAAAGGTGTCCTTCTATAAATAGAAAGACCATCTAATATAAAGGAAATCTCCAGAAGGAAGGTAAACAGATCCGAGCAGAGGTGTTCTCTGGAGTCCTCTTTGCCTAAAGCCTAAGATACCAGGTGTCAGGGCTACGCTTTTTTTTTTTTTTTCTTGAGACAGGGTCTTGTGCTGTAGCCCAGGCTGATCCTGACTTCATTATGGAGCCCAGGCTGGTCTTGAACTCAGGACAATCCACCTGCCTCAGCGTTGTACTCTCGGCAATCTTCCTGCCTCAGCCCCCTGAGTGCTGGGATCACAGGCATGTGCCTACTACACCCAGCTTATGTGGTGCTGGGGAATCGAACCTAGGGTCTTGTACTTGCTAAGCAAGTGCTTTAACCGCTCAGCCATTCCTCTAGCCCTTCTTCCCCCTTTATTTTTTTTAGCTCTAAACCATGTATTGGCTCTGATCATCTGGGTCCTGTTAATTTATTTATATCTCAGAATTTGTGTGACTCCTGTGCTTTTTTGCACATAATTAAAACAGCTCATGGGTCTACTGTCAGTTTATTCCAGAGACTTCAATTATGGAAACTTTAGATCCAGATGGTTTTGTTGTTTGGGAGCCCTTTGTTGTTGTTTTTTTTATTTTTTGAGACAGGGGCCTTTCGGCGGTCCAGATTGGTCCTAGACTCACTGTGTACTCCAAGCTGGCCTTGAACTCCCAGACGGTCCTCCTGCTTCAGGCTCCTCAGTGCTGGGATTACAGGCATGTGCCACCACCCGTGCTTTATGTGGTGCTGGGAACCGAACTCAGGACGCTGTGCTTGATAGACAAGTTCCATAACTGCTACACCATCCTTCCCACCCTGGTTTTTTTATTTTGGGTTTTATTGTTGTTCATCTGGTTTGTTTATTTGTTTATTTATTTTAATAGATAACTGAGAGGTCAGCTGGGTCCAATGGCACAAGGCCTGTAATCCTAGCACCCTGGGAGGCGGAGGCAAGAGGATCACAAGTTTGAGCCCAGCTATTACTTAATGAGACTTACTGAGTTAAAAATAATAAATGGGCCAGGGATGTAGCACAGTGCAGAGGCCCTAGACTAGCCCCAGTGCCAAAAAAAAAAAAAAAGGCCAAAACCTGTGTAGCCGGTAAGATGGGGCAGACGCCAAAGCAAGCTAGCGCCCAGAGCTGGCAGCGGTGCTGGAGAACCCACGGCCTCTGCGGCAGGAAGGCTCCCGTGGGAGAACTGCCACCGCATGGAAACGTGACTGCGCCACGGAGCAAGTGGGCGATTGCAGTGAGCTACAGCCCAGCCTGGGCTACGTCGTGAGTTCAGGACCAGCCTGGCCCATGGGATAAAACTTTGTCTCAAGACAAAACAAGCAACAACAACTAAAAAAACTTACAAAGATAGAAAATATGACCTGAAGCATGAAAAAAATGAATTCTGGGCTGGGAAGCAGCTGAACAGTAGATAATGGTCATGGTAGCATGTGTAAGGGCCCTGGGTTTGATCCCCAGCTTCCCCCCAAAATTAAATATTAAATAAAATTATTTAAGCCCAGTTTGGTGGCATACACCTGTAATTCTAGCACTCTTGGGGACTGAGGCAGGAAGAACACAAATTTAAGCTCATCCTAGGAAATTTAGTGACTTAGGGAGACCCTGTCTCAAAAATATTTTTAAAATATTAATAAAAAGTGAAAAAAGGTTTAGGGGTATAGCTCACTATGAAGGTAGCCCTAGGCTCAAACATAGTACCCCCTCCCTGCAAAAAAAAAAAAAAATTCAGTGTTCAAAGGGAATTAGGGTAAATAAGTAGAAAACAGGAATTTTAGAAACTCTAGTTAATTTTATAAGCCAGGCATGTTTGATTTCTTTTTTCTGGTACTGAGGAGCAAACCCAGGGGTTTGCGCATGTTAATTAAGCACTTACCCACTAAACTACAGCCCCATTCCCGACACTTTATTTTTTAATTTTCAGACAGAGTCTCTCTAAGCTACCCAGGCTGGCCTCAAAATTGCAATCTGGGTCTGGAGGAATGGCACAGTAGTTAAAGTGCTTGCCTTGGTAAGGGCAAGGCCAAGAGTTTGATTCCCCAGCACCACATAAAGCTGGGTATGATGGTACACACCTGTGATCCCAGCACTCGGGAGGCTGAGGCAGGTGGATTGTCCTGAGTCCAAGGCCAGCCTGGGCTCCGTAGTGAGTTCAGGACCAGCCTGGGCCACAGAGCGAGACCCTGTCTCAAAAAAAAAAAAAAAAAAAGAAAACAAAAAAGCAATCTGGCTGCTTTACTCTTGTGTCTGGGAAGATAGCTTTGATATTTCTTGATCAAAAGTGACTGGGCTTTAGATGCTAGTCCTGGGTTTCAGAAGGCCACTAGCACTGAGGACTCAAGTGTCAGGAAAGCAAGGCAGGCGGAAACACATCATGAATACCAGTGACTGGTACCACCTTTTTCTGAGACAAGAATTTGGACATAGCTCCGGAGTACAATCCTAGCTACTCAGGAGGTTGAGACAGGAGGATTACAATTTAGAGGCCAGCCTGGGCAACTTAGTGAGAACCTATCTTAAAATTAACTTTTAAGAAGTCAGGGGTGGGTGTCGGGGGCATACCTCAGTAGTTAAAGTGCTCCCTAGTATGTGTTAGGCCCTGGGTTCAATTCCCCAGCACCACATAAACTAGATGTGGTCACACATGCCTGTGATCTCAGCACCTGGGAGGCTGAGGCGGAAGAATTGCCCTGAGTTCAAGGCCATACTGAGTTACATAGTGAGTTATAGTCTGGACTACAAAATGAGACCCTGTCTTAAAAAGAAAGAAAGAAAGAAAGAAAGAAAGAAAGAAAGAAAGAAAGAAAGAAAGAGAAAAAAGAAAGTTCTTGAGAAAGAAGTTTACTAACAGAGTGGCTTGCCCAGCATGAGGCCCGGTGAAAAGGAAAGAAAAACTTCTTCGGAGATTCCTAGAGTTTTCAGAGTCATATGCCAGGAAACAGGTACGAAAATCAAACACATATTTAGTGGGGCTGCAGAGGTAGCTCAATGGTAAGGCACAAGCTAACATACACAAGGCCCTGGGGTTGATCTTTAGCATGAAAACACACAAACAAACCAGGCACAGTGGCACATGCCTATAATCCCACCTACTCAGGAAATTTAGGGAGAGACAAAAGAGGATGGAGGCGAATATCCACTGGGGGGGATCCCTTCCTGGCTTCTCAGCCAGGAGCTTTTCTTTTACTATTCTTTAGTCCTGAATTCACTATGTAGTTCAGGTTGGCCCCAAACTCCTGACAATTTCCCTGTCTCAGCCTCTCAACTGCTTGGGGATTATATGCGTGCGCCACTATGCCCAACCTATGTGGTACTGGGGATTTGAACTCAGGACCTTGTGCTTGCGAGGCAAGCTCTTTAACCCCTAAGCTATTCCTCCAGGCCTGATTCTTTTTCTCTTCTTTCTCTAACAGAGACCTGCTTGAGTTTCCTCTTGGCTTTGGCTTTTCTTTTCTCTCGTTTAGTTCAATAAACTGTTGCATGCTTTTAAAAAAGAAACAACTTGGGCTGGAGAAATGCACAGTTGTTACAGCACTTGCCTGGCAAGCACAAGGCCCCAAGTTTGATGAATTTGATTCCCTAGCACCACATAAACCAGATATGGTGTCCCAAGCCCATAATCCTAACACTCAGAAAGCTGAGCAGGAATAGTGCTTGTTGTTCATAGCCAGCCTTGACTTCATAGTGAGTTCAGAACTAGATTGGGATACAGAGAGAGACTGTCTTAAACAAACAAAAGAAAAAGCTGGGCATGGTGGCATATGCCTGTAATCCCAGCACTTGGGAGGCTGAGGCAGGTGGATATTTGTCCCGAGTCCAAGGCCAGCCTGGAGTGAGTTTAGCACCAGCCTGGGCTACAGAGCTAGAACCTGCCTCAAAAAAAAAAAAAAAAAAAAAATCAGAACGAAAGGAAAGAAAGGAATAAAAAACCTCAACCTCCCAAAAGCTGAATTACAGGGTGCACCACTACACGTGGCTCTGTGGTCAAATAGCTAGATGGTGAGGAGGTGGCTGAGGGTGTCACAGGTGAGGACTGAGGAGGCCCAGATACACTCCTGTGATCCGCTGAGGCAGAATTTACAAGGGCATGTTGAGCTCAACCTGGTAACTTAGCAACTTAGAGAGACCCTGTCTCAACATAACATAAATAAAAACGACTGTGAATTGTCTGGCATGGAGGAACCTAGGTTCAATTCCCAGTACCGATAAACAAAATGGAGATACAGACCTCCACTCAGCTCAAGCAGATTCTTTTTTTTTTTTTCCTTTGAGACAGAGTCTCACTTTGTAGCCCAGACTAGTCCTTAACTCCTTATGTAGCCCAGGCTAGCCTTGGCAAACTCATGACAATCCTCCTGCTTCAGCCTCCCGAGTGCTGGGATTACAGGCACATGCCACCACGCCCGGCTTTATGTGGTACTGGGGAATCAAACTCAGGGCCTTGTGCTATTCCTCCAGTCTCCGGGCAGATTCTTGACATATTGTCACAGGAAAGCATTTCAGGATGTCGTCATGAGAGACACAGGCTGGTTTATTAGGCAGAGTTGGGAAGTAAGAACAAACAGGGAAGGAGGATTCAAAGCAGACACAGCTCTGAAGTTCAGACTGACCTTTCGCAAGGAAGAAGGGCCTGTTTTTAAAGAGGGACAAGGTAGACGAGGGGCTGCTTGGTTGTTGTCTCAGATCTGGTCTTGCAAGAGGGCTCTGGAGAAGTCCTGATCCCCCGGAGGGCAATGTGGCCTCCATGAGGTGACTGTGCTCAGTTCTGCAGGAATCCAAGGTGGCCACAGCCTTTGGACAAGGATGGTAGACTTCTGGGTGCTCCCTGGTCCCGGAATGTCCTTGTCAGTCTCTTATCTTGGTGTCCTCACTCTTCAAGAGGGATGAAATAGGTTATGTAAATTGAGAACAAGTCAACCTTGCAAGGCTAGTTTTCAGACAGCCAAGCCCTAAATTGCATATATGCAGAGCTCAGCAGTGACCTATCCCCACATTGGTTGATTTTTGTTGTTGTTGTTGTTCTTTTGTTTGGGCAATCCTGAACTTATTATATAGCCCAGGCTGACCTCAAACTTTTGGTAGTCCTCCTGCCTCAGCCTCTCAAGTGCTGGGATTACAGATGTGTGCCACCATGCTCAGCTAACTTTTTATGTGGTGCTGGGGAGTCAAACCCAGGGCATGCTGGGTAAGCACTCTAACCACTGAGATGCACTCTCCATTCTTACCCCTTTTTTTTAGACAGGGCCTTGCTCTGTAGCCCAGGCTGGTGCTGAACTCACTGTGTAGCCCAGGCTGGCCTTGGACTTGGCAATCCTCCTGCCTCTTTTGAGGTAACAAAGATGGCAGATGCAGAACAAGGTCAAGCTCTGCTCTGAGTGGAGTCCCTCGTTAGTGCTTATTGCATCTGTGGGCCGAGTGAAGCCACTGGCCCTCTGTCCTTCTGCAGAAGCAACTCTCAAGTCCCTAACAGCTTCATGCCCGTATGAGTACGAGGTCAAGGCTCCGCATGTCTGTCTGTTGTTCCTATGTTAGCTTCTGTCTGAGGGAGGACCTGGGAGGGAGGCATGCAGTGAGGACAGCGCATGAGCCAGGCCACATGTGGGACAAAGCAGCGTGGCACATGCGTGTGGCCTTGGTGCCTCATTAATGGGCACTTAGGTCCCAAGGCTTAAGTTCGTTTGTTCACCATTGACCAAATCAAAGGAGAAAGGATTTATTCAAAGCTAGCTCCGAGGAGAGGGAGGGGCCGTGTGCCTCCAATCCCCATCTCTGTGTACAGGTGAGTGACAAACGGTGGGAGGGGACAGAGAGTGATGCTGCCACTCTCCCAGCTTGCTGCACCACTCACAGCCTTCAGCTCATGCACTCCCTTCCTGGTGGAAAGGAAACTAGACTCCAACGTTCCGGAGCCAGTGCCCGCACACTCTGTCACTCCATCTGGGCCAAGGAGAGGACAGAGTGTGAGTTATGCGCTCTGCAAAAAGAAGTCTAATGAGGTTGCTCAGCTCGAAAAGTGCTAAGTACCCAAGTTCCTTTTCCCAGCACCACATAAACTGGGCGTGGTGGTGGCGCACACCTGTAATCCCAGCAATCGATAGGCTGAGGCAGAAGAATTGCCATGAGTCCAAGGTTAGCCTGGGCTCCATAGTGAGTTCAGGACCAGCCTGGACCACAAAGCAAGACCCTATCTCCAAAGACAAAACAAAACAAAACAAAACAAGACAAAACATGAACTGGAAAAAAGCCTCTTTAACTAATGGTGCTGGGAAAACTGGCTAGTCACATGCAAAAGAATGAGACTAGATCCACATCTTTTCACCAGGTATCAAAATCAAATCGAAATGGATAAAAGGCCTAGACATTAAAATGAAAACACTGAACTTGTTGAAAGATAAAATAGGCAAAACCCTTAAAGACATAGACCTCTGCAAGGACTTTCTCAATAAAACACCCAAAATATATGAGATAACACCAAGAATCAACAAATGGAATTATATCAAATCAAAAAACTTCTGCACAGCAAAGGAAACAATCAACAGAGTGAAGAGAGAGACAACAGGATGGGAAAAAAAATTTGCCAGCTACTCCTTGGACAAGATCTACAAAGAACTGAAAAATATTAGATGCTCCCAAATAAAAGACCTAATTAAAAAATGGGCAACTGAAATGAATAGACAGTTCTCGGAAGTGGTCCAAATGGCCAATAAATAAATGAAAAGTGCTCAGCATCTTTGGCCATCAGAAAAATGCAAATCAAAACAACATTGCGATTCCATCTAACCCAACTAAGAACGACTGGTATCAAGAATTCAGGTCGTAGAGGAAAAGGAACATGTTTACACTGTCGGTGGGACTGTAAACTGGTGCAGCCAGGGATGGAGGCATGGCACAGTGGTTAAAGCGCTTGCCTTGCAAGTGCAAGGCCTTGAGTTCAATGTCGCAGCACCACATAAAGCCAGGCATGCTGGTGTACAATATCAGCATTCAGGAAGCGAGGCAGGTGGATTGCCATGAGTCCAAGGCCACCCTGGGTTATGGAGTAAGACCCTGTCTCAAAAAACAAACAAAAATAAACTAGTACAACCATTATGGAAGACATTATGGAAACTCCTCAAAAAATTGAAAATAGATACCCCCTTTGACTCAGCTATATCTTCTGCGTGTCTTCCCAAAAGAGTTAAAGTTATCATACAAGAGTGAGGCATGCATACCCGTGCTTCTAGCAGGACAATTCTTAATAGCCAAATCTTGGAAGTAGCTGATATGTCCATCAACAGATGAGTCGGCAAAGAAGATGTGGTATATTTACACAATAGAATACTACTCTGCCGTATAGAAAGATACATTTGAATCATTTGTTGAAAAATAGATGCACTTTGAGATCATTATGCTTAGCAAAATGAATCATACCCAGAAGGTTAAGTATCACACAGTTTCTCTAATATGAGAAAACCAGGGCCTGGAGGAATGGCACAGTGGTTAAAGAGTTTGCTTAGCAAATGAAAGGCCCTGAGTTTGATTTCCTAGCACCACATAAAGCTGGGCTTGGTGGCGCATGCCTATAATCCCAGAACTTGGGAGGCTGAAACAGGTGGATTGTCCTGAGTCCAAGGCCAGCCTGGGCTACACCAGTGAGTTCAGGACCAGCCTGGGCTACAAAGCAAGGCCCCGTCTCAAAAAAAAAAAAAGAAAGAAAGAAAGAAAGAAAGAAAGATAGATAGATAGATAGAGGAAAGAAAAAGAAAACCAAATGATAAAAAAAATTAAAAGAAAAAAGTAAAACCCAGGTGGATGAAAGTAGGAAGATAGACTTTGTGGAAAAGGGACTGTGGAGGGGTTAGGAAGTGGGCAGAAAGGAGGCGAGTAAAAATGATCAAGGTGAGATATGTTACACACCAGCTGCTCAAGCTGAGTGCTATTATTATGTATCGCAAATACATAGTAAGAGAATTTTAAACATTTGCTGTGTCGAACCAAATATATTGTTGGGTCATATTTTGCCTTCTGAAAAGCATTTAAGAAATTCATCCAATGACACTTAAGGGAAATCGAACTCTAGTACTCTCTTATACAAGTGGTCTTTTGTTCTTTGTCTCTTGTAATACTTCGGGGTTTTTTTGTTTTGTTTTGTTTTGAGACAGGGTCTCACTCTGTAGCTCTGTAGCCCAGGCTGGCCTTCGACTCACAGCAATTCTTCTGACTCAGCCTTCCGAGGGCTGGGATTACAGGCATGCGCCACCACATCCAGCTTTATGTGGTGCTGGGGAATCGAACTCAGGGCCTTGTACATGCTAGGCAAATGCTTTAACTGCTGTACCATTCCTCCGGCCCCCATTTTGTAATATTTCTAATGCAATTTGTATTTCTGTCTTAATACTTCAACTGTAATGCATTATAATTTGTCAGCTTCAAACCAGTGAATATATTACTAAAGGTACAACGAGTTGTAATATGGAAAAGAAATAAAGTATCCAAATTCAAAAGAAAATTGCTATGCTGATTAGACTCAGGGAGACTCAGAAGGGGACAGAAGTGGACCCTACTTCACCTTCCCATCCCCTCCCACATAACGGCCTACTTCTTAGAATTGAAAGAGCTCATTGAATTTATATGAGAAAAGCAAAAGAGGTCAGAAGTTTCCCTTGCAAGTACACACCCCCCACACCCCCACACCTACACCCCTGAGCAACATCCCTCCAGGGCTGACACCATCTGCTTAAGGGCCTCTGGTTTGAGAGTCAGGTGTGGCTACTGGGGTCCTAGGTAAGCTAGGCTATGCTATGGAGAAGAAACGGGGGTGGGAGGCCTGAGCACCCCTTCCTCTTGCCCTGGGTGACAGCCAGCCTCCTATCCATCTCTGCTTATCTCCTTCCTGCACCCCCTTTCCTAGGGGCAGTTCCTAGCTCACCTGGTCACCCAGGAGTCACCTGGTACTCCAGGCTCCCTTGTGGCCCCCTCCTCCCCACGCTGGTTGTGGCTCATCGGGATTATCCATGTTCTCATAGGAGTCTGCATCTGGATAGGACCAGCAAAGAGGAGAATGTAGGTAGGGCTGGAAGTAGGGAGGGAGGAAAAAGTTGGCCACAGGACTACCAGGGACGGTGGCGGAAGCACCTACCTTCGTCGTGACTGGGACCAGGCCGGAAGGCGTGGAGCTGGGGGGCTGCATACAGGATCCCTCTCATATCCTCATAGGACTGGGACCCTGCTGGGGCAGGGATGGAGTATTGGAGGCCGGAGCCAAGGTGGAGGCCTGGGGCAGTGAGATGCCACCTACCACCAGGCTGAGGGGCCTGAGAAGGGGGAGGCGCCACTCATTTCCTATCTGGAGTGAGAAAGTCCACACCAGGTTTTGAGATCTGCTTAGTTGTGGGGTCAGCGTTAGGTATGGGGTAGGTGACAGCCATGGTTAAAGAAAGGATGGAGGACAGGATTGGGAGGAATCACAGGCAGAGTTAGGGAGAGTCAAGGTTCCGCCACGAGAGGAGAACAGAAGAACCTAGGTTGGTACTGCGCTGAGGTCAATATTCATTTACAAGGCTAGCCACAGCGAGAAGACTGAAGGTCTCAAGACTGGTGTCAGAGTCGAGGCTAGAGGTAGAAGTAAAAATCTAAGGTCGGGTTAGATTTGGCTTTGGGGCCAGAGTCTGTTCAAGCCGCCCCTGTTGTCACAGCTGAGGCGGTCCATAGGAGGTGGCTCTAAGCATCTCTCACCAAGGGAGGTTGCTTCCCTGCTGGGGTCCCAGGCAGATCCGTGGGGGCTCAGGAAGTCTAGGACAGGAAGAGGGGAGTCATTATCTGTCCTGGCTTCCAAGCCCCCGTCCCCCGATGAGTGCCACACGCCTCACATGCACCTGTTTTCCTGGCTACTGGCTGGGCCAGCTCTTCATCCGCGTTCTCGTAAGACTCGGCTGCCGCAGAAGAAAGCAAGTTCCAGGGACCTGGCCCGCCACCGAGGAGCTCCACAGGGCGCTAGGTCCTCCCGCGGCTCTGAGGCCCCACAAGGACCCAAATTACCGTTGGAGAAGGAGTCCTCATCGTCGGGGCCCAAGGGCCCGTCCTCAGGGTTCTCGTAGCCGCTGCCATCTGGCGGAGAAGAAAGGGCGTCCAACGGGGCCACCACCCCACAGCTGGGGCGGCAGGGGCCACCGGGGAGGGCGGCCTTACCCCGGGAGAGCCGGTCCGGCCCGAGGTTTGAGTCGTTCTCGTAGAACTCGGAGCCCTCCTCGCTGTCCGGCTCCTCATAGCCCTCGCCTTCCTCTTCGAGGCCTGGGGCGTTGGGCATGGGGTGGGGAACTGAGTCACGGCCCTTCTCCTCCCGCTCCAGACACTGTTCATGACACAGACCGCTGCCACCTTCTCCGAGGGAGGACCGACCCACCTCACTCACCCGCTTCCGGGGGCCTCCGGGATCCCACAGCTCCAGCGCCCTGGACGTCGCTGCCAGGATTTCCGTAGGACTGGGCAGTGCCCCCTAGGGCTGCCGCCCAACGCTGAGCGCGCCCTGGCGAGAGCAGCGTTGTAAGAGGGTCAGTGGGCAGAAGCAGAGGAAGAGGACTCAACTATGGGTTCATAACCTTGACCTATGGAGCTGGATCTAAGTTTGGGGCCCTAACCTCAAGTTCTGAGGTGAGGTTCTCCCCTGGAACTGGCCTCCGGGCTCTGAGGCTTGGGGCTGGGATGTGGCACTAGGGGCGGGGCTACATCTGGGCGGGACTCCACACCCTGTGGGCGGAGCTCTCAGCTGGGGAAGGCTTGTTGCTCAGGCGATTAGGGGCTGAGGACAGTGGGTGGAGCTTTAACGCTGGGGCGGGGCCATAGCCTGGTGGGCGGGGCCTGGGTTAGAGGCTTGCTAGCACCTCCTACCTGTGCCAGACGCTGGCGACGGAAGGGACAGCACATTCCCGTATTGGTTCTGGGTCCCGTTTCCTGGGGGAGGCGTCACTTTGAAGAATCTGGCAGGAGAGATGTGCTGTGAGGCCTTCAGTCACTTGTGATTAGTTCTCGCGCGCTGGGCAGCCCCAGAGGAGTCTGAGAATCTCTCCAAGGAGGTCTTCACAGAGGAGGCAGCTTGGAAGTTTGGACCCCTGGGCAGTGGGAGCCATAAGCGCAAAGCATGGAGGGTAAGGAGCCCCACTTGCATCACCTCCTGGTGGGGTCCGTCATCCGCTTCCTCTTCCTCCTCAGGATCAGGGCTGGTGGGAGTTAAGGGGTGCAATCAGAGGAGGGGCTGCTTGGCAGGATGAGAACTTAAGGGGTGCTGGGAAGGCCTCTTGGGTCAATAGAGGAGATTATGATTCAAGTTCCAGGGAACTTGGGCGGTTCAAGGAGGGTTGGAGAAGTGGCGGGGGTGGGGGGGCGCGCAGGGCTGTGGGATGTGGAGGGGAAGGCGGGAGGAGGGGAAACTGGTGGGCGGACTAGTCAGTGCAGCCTAAATCCCGGGGAAGATGGAGGAAGGTGGGGGCAAACTGGCCAAGGGGCCTGACTCACCTTTTCGAACCTGAAGAAAAGCCACCAGGAAACCCAGGCAGAAGATCATATAAGCCAATGTCACTGCTGGGACCTTCCAGCCCCCCGTCCTGAGCAGCCAGTGCCACACTGCGAGGGGAAAGGCGCTGTGAGGCAAGAACCGCAGGCTGAGATCTTACTTCCCAGCCCCAAGGACACAAAGGACCCTACATCTGGGGGACAGGAGCAAGACTCAGACTCGAGGTCCCAAGCTACGGGAAAGGCTCCTTCTCCTTTTCTAGAGCCACAGCCCAGGAGGTGCGGACTGTGCCACCGAACCTGCCGCAGGGAATGGGGCAGTACGGACAAAGCTAACCATGTGCACAGCCTGGCAACATCAGGTTAAGGCAAGCTTAGCGGCCAGCCTGCAGGAGAGTCACCAAGGCACGGAGTGGCCATGGAAGGAGAGGTGGTGAAAGGGGGAAAGGGTGCAGCTCAGAAGAGGAGTGTGGAGTCATAGAGGAGGAGAAGGCCCAGGGCTCTAGTGGCAAGGGGCAGGGCCAGATTCCATCATAGGTTGTGGGAAGGAGCAGCCAGTGGCAGGAGAAGACCCAGCAATGTCAGTTCTCAGAAGCAAATAGGACGAGCTGGGGTGTAGCTCAGTGGTTAGAGCGC
Organism: Ctenodactylus gundi; assembly: GCA_004027205.1. Lineage (NCBI taxonomy): Eukaryota > Metazoa > Chordata > Mammalia > Rodentia > Ctenodactylidae > Ctenodactylus > Ctenodactylus gundi. The sequence goes on from PVKB01000363.1 coordinate 527,486, forward strand.
TTGCTTGTCACGCACAGGGCTCTGGGTTCAATTCCCTAGCATCACGTTAGCCAGGTGTGGGGGCACACGCTTGTAATTCCAGCACTTGGGAGGTTGAGGCAGGTGGACTGCCGTGAGCCTGCACTACAGAGTGAGTCTGGGATACAGAGCAAAACTGTGTCAGAAGCAAACCTGGAGGCACTGCTTATGTAGAAGTTGGGTGTAGGGCGAGGTGGTACTCGCCCTCAGGTTGTAGGTCCAAGGCTGACTGGCTCCAGTGGCCCCACACAGACACCCCACAGTGGGGAGAAACTGTACCTGGCCGGGCAGTGACCTTCACATGCATCTCGAGGGTCAGGTTACCACGCAGACAGTAATAGGTCCCAGCAGCTTGAGCTGTGGCCTGGGAGAGTGACAGAACAGGTCCCCGGAGCCACATTTCTTGGACGGGGGGCTTCTCCCTCAGGTTTAGGCTCAGCAGGGGGATGTCAGGCTTCTCGGGATGCACATGGGTCCAGGAGACAGAGCCTTTGGTGACATGGGCGGGGGGCACACCGCAAGACAGCCAGAGCGTGGACCCAGGGGCCAGGGTGAGGTCTGGAGCAAGGAGTGGCAAGGTGAGACCTAGTCCTGAGTCCACGCCCTACCCCCCCAAGCTCTCCAGTTTCCAGTCCCCGTTCCCCCCTTGGGCCCCGCTGCCTGGTATCTCCTCAGCCCTGTGCCCTTACCTTGGGTGAGGCTCCTCCTCAGATTGCTCCGGGGTGGGGCACACACTGGCTCTGCCTCCCAGATTCGAGGGTAGCCTTTGTCCCACACATAGAGCTGGGAGATGCTGCGGTGACCAGAAGAGGCTGTGGGGCCTTCTGATGACCTGTTCCCCGGGCCACAGCTGAGGTCACCTAAGTCTGAAGCATTCCATCGGAATAGCTTCCCTGGGAAGAGACCCGAGACCAGACAGAGTCATCAGGAGAGAGAGGGACAGAGACCAGGAGAGGCAGAGATGGCGAGAAAGAGCGAGCGAGACATCTGAACAGAAACACACAGAAGAGCCCGGGCCGGACCGGGGGCAGCTCAGGGCTGAGTCACCCTGTTGGCAAGCTCCTGGCCTGTCCTGTGGCCCCCAGCCTCTCCCTTCAGCTCCCACTGCCCCTGCCCCAGCCTGGCCCTCACCGCTGCCCTCCACGCTCACTGTCCAGCTGGGCTGCAAGTTCTTCTTGGAGGGAGGCCCCGGCTGGCACAGGTAGAAGCCCCCCATCTGGTCAGAGATGTTGAAAATGAGTAGTAGAATGCCCAGAGGTCCCACGTGGATGCCCAGACCTGGGAGCCCCAGGCTCAGCTCTAAGAAGGGTGCTGACTGGTTCCCCCGAGACCAGGCCAGCTGCTGAGACGGGGCATCTGAGGGACCCTGGAGGCACGGCAGCACAGCATCGTCTCCCTCTGTCGGGGCAGAGAAAGAAACAAGGTCTCATCCCTCTTCGCTTCTCATAAGCCAGCAGACCCCACAAGCCGGGCCTTCGGAGTCCTTCCAACCCCTCCCAGAAATTTTGCAAATAAAAAAAAATGGAGGCCTAGAGAGGGTGAGTTGCTCAGCCAAGGTCACCCAGGCTTCCAGCCCCGACACCTTCCCGGCCTGTCCTTCGGACCTACCTTCCACCTCCACCAGCAGCGGTCTCTGGGGCCTGGCTCCCCTGGGGCACAGGAAGAGGAGGACGGAGAGGAGCAGAGGAGGCGGCATGGTGGCCGGGCTCCTCCGGGCAGCTGGCTTCACCGCGCAGGGGATTCTGGGGCAGGCAGGGGACCGGTAGGCAATGAACCATGGATGTCTGGGGGTGGCAGGCAGTCCCCCTAGAGAGGAAGGAGGTGGTCACGCTTTGGGCCCCTTCCCCAGGCTCTGCTCCAGACCCACAGGACTTCCCAACAACTGCCACACTGTTTTACTTTCAACCCAGTCCTTACCATGTGCGAAATGATCTTCCCTGTCTCGTGGGTCTGCTCACTCTGCCTCTCCCCAGCATGCGTCCCCTTGCAACAGCGACTGTCCTCCTCAGCGCCATGTCACCCTGCCCAGGGACAGTCCTCTGCGCCAGAGAGCAGCCTCAAAAATATCGTGGGGCCGACAATTTCAGGTCGAGGCCTCCCTCTTCCTCCCCCATCGGTCTAACCCCAGGTTCTGAATCCTTGTCCCTCTGTGTACACACCGTTTATTCATTCAACAAACATTTCTTGGATCCTAGTCCACCGCTGTGCACCTGCTCATCAGCACCCTTTGGTGTCTGGCAGACCTGAGTTTAAATCTTCCAACTCCATCACATGGCTGAATGCCTGGATCACTCAAAGCCTCTTTGTTTATCAACCAGGGATGAGACTAGTGCTGTAGAAAACACTATGTGTGAACTGGGGCCTAGCTCAGTGTAGAGCTTGCCTGGCCTGTGGGAGCCCTGGCTTCCAACTCCAGCACTGTTAAAGACATGTACGAATATGTACATCGTGAAGATCGACCTGCACAACATGTGTACTGCACTTTAGCCCAGTGCACAGGGTACAGCAGGCCCCTGAGGACCTACAGGATTAATAGCTGAGAACTTCAGCCAGGCGCTGGACGGGGAAAGCTCCTTATCTGTGAACTGGAGGCAACCGGAGAAGCAACACCAGACTGTGGACCGCTGCTAGGAGGCCAGAGCCACGGAAGCTCCTTTGCAGTCGTTCTTACACATGACTGGCAAGCCTGGTGTGGTGGCCATATTCTCAGCCCTTTGAGAGGGTGGGGCAGGAGGATCACAAGTTCAAGCCCAGCCTAGGTCATTTAGCAAAACTCTTTCAAAATAAAAATTATTTTGTATTTAATTAATTTATTTGAGATAGAGTCTCACTGTTTCACCCAGCCTGGTTCTGAGCTCACTGTATAGCTAAGGCTGGCCTCAAACTCACAGCAATCCTCCTGCCTCAGCCTTCTGAGTGCTGGGATTATAGGTGAGCACTGCCATAACCAACTTTATGTGGTGCTGGGGAATCAAACCCAGGGCCCTGAGCTTGCAGGGCAAGCAGGTAATCACTGTGCCATTCCTCCAGCCCCCTGCTCCTATGATGAAAGAAACTGTTTTAGAAATGGAGAAATTGAGCGCCCCCCGCCCCCAAGAAAGGCAACGCCTAAGGTCACATTGATGCTGGTGTCACGGGAGGACCTGGGAGTTCTGACTCCTGCGCTCCTCTGCACTGATGTGTGTTTCCGTGTGTGTGTGTGTGTGCGTGTGTGTGTGTGCCTTTCATGGAAGGCAGGGAAAGGCTCCAGGGACTCACAAGACCTGCTTTCTCACTTGTGAACTCCCAGGCCTGTCTCACTGGGCTGTGGCTTCCTGTTTGCCCAGGGTAAGTCCCAGGGGACCCTGCAGGTGGCAGGTCCCCACTTCCCTCTGGCTGGGTGGAGGGGCTGAAAGGCTTGGGGAATGGAGACAGTGATTAACCCGATTCCCACTTGCCTTTCACTCAACAAAATCTCTCGCTTAGTCTGTGTAGTTCCCCTGCTGCCCAGCGGTCCTGTCCCCAGAGCGTGCCAGCCCCTTTCTTAGAACACTGCAGTGGCTTTCCATCTACCTAAAATAAAACTCTAACCCAGAGCCTCCAGAGGCCAGAGCAATGCCACATTTTCCATGTGTCCTTCTGCCACCCTCCTCCCCTTCACTCACCCTGCTCCAGCCTGCAGAGCACCTTCTCACCCCAGGGCCTTTGCATTTGCTGCTTTACTGCTTGACTGGTTCATCACTTCCTCAGAGTGACCTTCCCTGAGTCCCCAGGTACTTTTTTTGGTCTCACATCCTTGTTTTATTTCCCTCCCAGCACTTGCCCCTGTCTCAAATTATGCTGACTGGCTAGTCTTCTCATTGACCTCCAGAGCCAGACTGTTCGCTCCACGACAACACCAATCTCCTCTGTCCCTAGATGTGCCCTCGCACCTAACAGGTGTTCACTAAGCGCTTGTTGAGTGAAGGAAGGAGCGAATCTGGGAAGCAGGAAAGGAAACTGCGTGTGCTCTCAGTCACCAAGCGGGTCCCTCGTTACATCGTAAGCATTTCTGGAGTCAATTCTCCCTTCTCTTCCTCCTCTTCTTTTACGACCCAAACCAGCTCACTAGCCTCATTCCAGAGCAATTCCTCCTTCCTGTTCCTAAGTATTTTCCTTCCCACCTACACTCCACATATCAAGAAAGCTTCTTTTACTGCCTCTGGTGGTGCAGGCTGGAAGATCCCAATCTAGTTCAAGCCCAATCTAGTAATTTACAGTCTTAGTTACTTAGTTACTCCCTTGTGGATGTATCTCTTTTTCTTTCTTTCTTTCTTTTTTTCTTTTTCTTTCTTTCTTTTCATTTTTCATTTTTCTTTTCTTTTCTTTTTGAGACAGGATCTTGCTCTGTAGCCCAGGCTGGTCCTGAACTCATGATGGAGCCCAGGCTGGCCTTGGATTCACGGCAATCCTCCTACCTCAGCCTCCCTTGTCCTGAAATTACAAGTATGTGTGACTATGCCCAGCTTTATGTGGTGCTGGGGAATCAAACTCAGGGCCTTTGTGCTTTCGAGGCAAGCGCTTTAACTGCTGTGCCATTCCTCTAGCCCCTCCATCTCAAAATTTAAAAAAAATTTTTTTTAAATAGGAGAGGTTGAGGCCCTCCTGGGCTGCATAGCCTGGACCGCAGGGCAAGACTCTGTCTCAGAACAAAAAAAAAAAAAAAAAAGGAAAGAAAGAAGCAGAGGCTAAGGATGTATTCACACGCGCGCGCGTGCGCACACACACACATACTCCAAAAAAGGGAAGATTTTTTAAAAACAAGCTAAGCTGGGCACAGTGGCACATCCCAGCACTTCAGGAGACCAAGGCAGGAGAATTCCAAGTTGAGGGTGGAGGTCAGGGCGCAGGCCTCGGGTTCGGCCCTCAGTACTGTTTAGAGAAAGAAGGTAGGCCTTCTTCAGTAACAGAGCAAACAGTGTGAGTGTGGGCTGGATCCCCCGCACCACGGGAGTATAAATAAATGAATATGCAGAGCTCTCACCCCTCTGTCCTGTTTCATTGTTTGCAGCAGCCTGCCCAATTTAAAACATAATTGCAAATATTTGGCTGTGCGAAAGAGGATCTCAGGCCAGGGCATAGCTGAGCGGTTAAAGCACCTGCCTACCACATGCAAGGTCCTGGGTTCCATTCCCCAACCCTACATAAGCCAGGTGCAGTAGTGCCCAGCTGTAAACCCAGGAGGCTGAGGCAGGAGGATTGCTGTGAGTTCGAGACCACTCTGGGCTACATAGTGAGTTCAAGATTGCCCTGGACTATAGAGAAAGACCCTGTCAAAAAACAAAACAGAAAAAAAACCATAGGCGCTATTGGGAGACATAATAGTGTTAAACTGAATATTCAAGCCCAACTCTACCCGACCAGCGTCAGGTCTGCAGGTCTACCCAGAGGTTGTGGCTCCCTGCGGATGTAATTGTCCCACAACTCCTCCCCAATAACAGACACATGTACTTGGGGTGCCAATGGCCAAACATGATCACAACAAGCCCCCTTTCTAGAACCTTCCTCAGCCGTTTACTTATTTATTGAGACAGAGATTCACTTTGTAGCCCAGGCTGGCCCCGCACTCACACCAATCCTCCAGCCTCAGCCTCCCAAACGCTGGGATCACAGGTGTGCACCGCCAAGTGCTCTCACTGCTGTGCCATTCCTCCAGCCCCCTCAGCCCTTTAAAGAGGAGATTTGGCCAGGACAGGGAACTCAGGGTCCTCACACTGAGCCATATCCCCACTAAACTACATCCCCAGCCCACTTTTTATTTTATTTATTTTTGAGACAGGGTTCTCTCTGTAGTCCAGGCTGGTCCTGAACTCACTATGGAGCCCAGGCTGGCCTTGGACACATGGCAATCTTCCTGCCTCAGCCTCTCGAGTGCTGGGATTGCAGGCGTGCACCACCACCCTCAAGTTTATTTTTCCTGGGGAATCGAACTCAGAAACCACTGGCCTATTCCTTCAGTCCCTCAGCCTACTTTTTATTTTTGATTTGAGACAGCATCTCACTAAGTTGCTAAATTGTTTAAGCTGGGCTGTAACTTGCAGTTCTCGCAGAGTACTGGGACTGTAGGCCTGTTTGCAGGCAGAGCTGGACAACTGGAAGGCCCTGGAGGTCAGTGACCCTTCATGGTTAAGTATTCTACAAAGAAAGCATCTTTCTTAGACTTGCTCAACAATCTTCAATGATTCCCAATGCCTACAGCAAGCATGTCCAACTCACTGCCTGTGGGCTGACTGCTAGTAATATGCTCCCACAAGATTGTAAACTGTTAACAGTACTATGTCATTTTTGTTTGGTTTTTTTTTTGGGGGGGGGCGGGGGGAGACAAGATCTTGCTCTATAGTCCAGGCTGTTTCTGAACTTGCTGAGTAGCCAGAGTGGCCTTGGACTTACGGCAATCCTCCTGCTTCAGCTTCCCAAGTGCTGGGATCACAGGCGTGTATTACCATGCCCTGCTTATGCAGTGCTGGGCAATCTAATTCAGGATCTTGTGTTTGCTAGGCAAGAGTTCTAATTGGTGTGCTATTATTCCTTCAGCCCCTTTTTATTTATTTATTTAGAGATAGGGTCCAGCTCTGTAGTCCAGGCTAGTTTTGAATTCACTATGTAGCCCAGGCTGGCCTCAAATTCATGGCAGTCCTCCTGCCTCAGCCTCCTGAGTGCTGGGATGTGATTTTTAACAATTGTTTTAATGGCTCAATTGCTTGAGTACAGACTGTGCAGGTGTCGAGGAAGGTTGTGTACAGCCTGGCACAGGGCAGTACTAACTCCGCCCCCGGCACCGCACCCACTGCCCACGGCGAAATGGAAACCCCCACATAGCAGATATTCTGTGCACTGTGCGACTCGGTGAGCAAAATGCAGTGATTACCAGTCACCTCCCATCCTGCCTACACGTGTGTGTGCCTCTGAAGAGAGATGTTTATTGCTCCTAAGTAGACATGGGCATTTTCTTACTTAATTCCATTCAACTTGGGCTTATAGTGCTATTTCATAAGACAATTTAATAAAATATAAACAGGAAATTGTGTTACTCATACCTATTAACTCTATTATGTATTTTATATGCAGCTAAGACAATTCCTCCTCACTCAGTGCAACCCCTGGCCAGCTGCCAAAGCCAGGTACCCAGCACCTACCTACAGGATGCTTCCCAAGCCTGGCAGCTGCTGCCAGGAGCTCCCCCTCGCTGCAGCATTATTCCTAATCACCACATTCCCTCTTCCCGAGAACCGCATACACACGCAGTCCAGCCCTCATCCGGAGGACAAGAAGGTACTAAGGATTTTTTTTGGTGGGGGGGGAACTGAGGATTGAACCTGGGGGACTCATGCATACTAGGCAAGTGCTGTCTGGGATGCACCCCCAGACTACAACTTTGTGTATGTTGTGTGTGTGTATTGGGGATGGAACTCAGGGCCCTTTCACTGAGCCTCATCCCCAGACTTGATTTATTTATTTATTTAGGTATTGGGGATTGAGCGCTGGGGCCTTCACATCTCCAGCCCATTTTTAGTTTTGATTTTGAGACAGGGTCTCACTAAATTGCTAAATGACCCAAGCTGCCTGGAACGTGAGATCCCCCTGCCTCCACCTCCCACAGTGCTGGGATGGCTGGCCTTCCACACAAGCTTCCCCAGCAGCCTGCTCAGGGGTAATGAGCTGCTTCTCTCCCTGGGAGCTTTCTTATCTTCACATGCTTTACATTTGGGATAAAGCCCCCTTTCCTGCCATATTTTGGTATGTCTGCTCCTCTTTAGGGAGAGGACACTTGCTTTGCAATATTGATTTTTTTTTTTTTGAGACAGGGTCCCACTCTGCAGTCCAGGCTGGTGCGGAACTCATTATGTAGGCCAGCCTGGCCTTGAACTCACAACAATCCTGCCTCAGCCTCCCATGTGCTAGGGTTAGAGGCGTGCATCCCCATGCCTGGATTAGGTGGTACTGGGATTTAATTCAGGGCCTTGGGCTTCCTAGGCAACCTCTCTAACCACTGTGCTATTCCTCCACGCCCAAGGTTCTTATTAAAGCCGTCCTTTTCTGTCACCCATACCTGTGTCCTTCCTTTGTTTGGACAGGTTGAACTCCTTGACACCTTTTTAACACAGCCTCGGTCTGCCTCAGCCTCCTCCAGTGCCGAGATTATAGGCATATATCGCCATGCCCACTTTATATTACCCTTTTATTTTGGTCATGTTGAGAGGCCTATAGTGCGATCTCCCTATGGCTTTAATTTGCATTTCCCATCTTTTCATGAGAGTGTCTGCCTCCCGTGATATCAGTGAGCTACCTGTTGCTGTCCTTTGCTCATTTTCCAACTCGATCACTGGAAGGCGTTAGGCAGGAGTGAGCCACGAGCTGTTTCACAAAGACTTCTCGAGCTGTTGTAAGGAGAAAAAACCACAGCAGCCGGGTTATTACTGCCACCTCTGTGTGCTCTTCTGTTTTCTAGAAGAATCAGAAGCGCCTTATCCAGGCTTTAATCCTTATGCTCCTGCACAAGGTGAGACCAAGGAGAAGAGGAACCCCAGCTGGCCTAAAGAAAAGACAGAGCTTTGGTGGCACCTGCAAGGTAGAGGCAAAGAGCTTTAATTGCTGTGCCATTCCTTCAGCCCCTCATTTGAGAAAGTTTTTAATTGAATTTTGAAGCAGGGCAGATCACTCCCTTGCCTCAGTGGGTATGATCTTAATGACTTTTATTTTTATTTATTCATTTATTGTTGGCCCTAGCTTCTTGGTATCTCTGCTGACCACAGTCTTTGAAGGCACAGCTGACTGCTTCTTCTCCTCTTCTGGTGTGTTCCCTGAAGTTCAGCGGCTTGAGGTTGGCTCCACTTTTTAACTACTACTATTTCCAGTGTGTGTATTAACCTCCTGAGACTGAAGATTAGCTTAGCACCCCCCACAACCCAGCGCTACACTCCCACCCAGGTCCTTTGTATCGTCTACTTGAGACCGGGGAATCCCTAAATTGCTCAGGAAGGGCTCGAACTTGGAGATCGTCCCACCTCTGGCCCCCAAAACGCTGGGATTACAGGCCTGAGCTCCCGGACCCCACCGGATGTCCAATGGGAGAGGTCACAGCTGACGAGCGCTTGACCCAGGCCGCAGGCTGGGAGAGGAAGGATTTGTAGAGCACTGGGAAGGGGACAGGGCGGGGTGGGTAACAGGAAGCCTGACAATGGAGGCAGGGAACGTGTAGTAGGTTCCGCGCTTATGTGACCGACTGACTGCGTGGGGACTCGGAGGCACTCGGAAGAATGCAGGCGACCCAGCCCAGGCCGCAGGGACGCTGCGGGAGGGCGGAGGTGCCGGGAGGACCGGCCGTGGCTCGCCGTAACGCCACCTAGGCTGCGGCGGAAGGGCTCGGACGGAGCGACAGGGCAGACCGCGCCACCGCGCTTCGGCCCGAAGCCGGCACCTCCGAGGACCACCAGGCGCCAGGGAGGCCCTTTCCAGAGGAAAAACCAAAACAAACACTCCAGGAACCTGAAGGGAGCATCCTCAGGACCCGCGCGACCCACACGAGGGACAGGACAACCGGACCGGGTCGGTGTCCCTTCGGGAATCTTCGGCCGACGCTCGACAATCCCTCCAACCTCGGTCCAAAGCTTCCAGCGCTGGGCCGATCCGGAAACAGCCGAGCGGATCCGGAAACAGCCGAAAAGACCCGGAAGGGGTGAGCAGCGTCACCAGGGAGTGCGGGAATCCGCCGTTTTTGCTGAGGCGATGGCAGCAGCTGCGCCGGCGACCATAGGCGAGGACGGGCGGCTGCGGCGACCGGGGTCCGGTATGTGAGCGCGCGCTCTTGCACGCGGGGAGAGATGGAGCTGGAGACGGAGGCTGAGCTCTGTAGCCGGCGGGTGGGGGGGTGAGGAAGGGAGCCTGGGGAAGGGGGCGGGGTCTGCGGTCGCCGGTGCAGGGGGCGTGGCTCCCGGCTTCGGGGTGGCAGGTGAAAGATGGGCCGCAGCGAGGAAGGGGCGGGGCCGGTGGGAGGGAGGAGTCGCGTCTCACAGGGGAGAGGCATTTGGGTGAACCGAGAACCGGGAAGAGGCGGGCTATGAACGATAGGAGGCTGAACAAGGTGGCAAGGAGGCGGGGAAAGGGCGGGGCCAGGTCAGCGGGGCGGTCCTGTGCAGGTGGGGCTGCAGTAGTAGGTTGCAGGACTTTGACTTGGTGCGTGGGTTGGGGCGTTGGGGATCCGAGAAGTGATGGAAAAAGAGGTTGATCCCTGACCCTTTTTTCCCCACAGTGCTAGACCCCCAGCCTCAGGAGAGGGCGAAGGTTGAGGCCGAGTCAGGTGAGCTTGGCCGACTACGGGCTGAGCTGGCAGGCGCCCTGGCAGAAATGGAGACCATGAAGGCTGTGGCGGAGGTGAGCGAGAGCACAAAGGCGGAGGCCGTGGCCGCAGTGCAGCGGCAGTGCCAAGAGGAGGTAGCCTCCCTGCAGGCCATCCTGAAAGGTGAGGAGTCCTCGCCCGGTTCCCCATCATCCCTTCGGCGGAACCCAGGAGAATAGGGCGTCTGCTGTGGGTAGGTTAGCAGGGCTGCCCGGCACAAGCATGCCAGTGGGCCAGAGTGCGGGGCGCCCTTTTCTGATTTGCATAGGCACCACATGTGGCAGCAGCAGCTTCGTCAGTACAGCTAAGTTTAGCTAGCTAGCATCCTGTATCTGTCCCCTTGCCCTCTGTCATTTCTTGTCCCGCACTGATGACTGATCAACCCTGAAGATAAGCAAGAAATTTCTCAGTTCCCTAAAGCAGCCTCATTTTAATCTGGGCCTCTGGGCCTCAGCCTCAGCATTAGTCTGGGGGCCAGATCCTCTGATTTCCTTCCTTCCCCAGGTCCCCCGGGATGCCCTGCACACACATGTCCCTCCCTCTACCTTATGTCATCCGGACTTGGGAAGCACCAGCTCCCTTGGCCCCAGAGTCTCTGAAACAGATGTCAGACCTGTGCCCACCCTCTGGCCTCTTCTGTAGTGGGGCTCTGGTCACCTCTCACCTGGACTTCTGCCCCACTCTCCTCACAGATCTGCCTCTGTGCCATACCCTGACACTGGCTTCCAGAGTAAACTGCCTAAGCTGGGCCTGGTGGTACAGCCAGTACTCTAGGGGCAGGAGGATTACTAGTTAGAGTCCAGCCTGGGTAACTTAGCAAGTTGGGAGACCTTAAGTCAAAAGTAAAAAGTAGGCTGAGGAGCTCGGGCCATAGCTTAGTGATTAGAGTGTTTGTCCTCTGTTCCATCCCCCAGAGAATCATCACATAAAAGCACCACATTGTAGCTAGGCGTGATGGTGTATACTTGTAATCTCAGCACTCCGGAGGCTGAGACAGAAAGATTGCTGTGAGTTCGAGGTCAGCTTGGGTTACAAAATGTGTTCAGGACCAGCTTAACTACAGAGCGTGACCATGTCTCAGTAAAATAAAATAAAAATGGGTTGGTGATGTAACTCAGTGTGAGACCCCGGGCTCAGTCCCTGGTACCACAAACAGAGAAACAAAAAATCTGTAACAAAGTCTAAAAATAAAAGACATGCCTGTGTTTTATCCAACATCATCTCCACTTGTAACTGATCTGTGGCGTGACTTTTTTTGTTTTTTTGGAGGCAGTCTCTGTAGTCCAGCTGGTCCTGAACTGGTCCTGTGTACCCCAGGCTGGCCTTGAACCCATGGCAGTCCTCCTCCCTCACCCTCCGTACCTCTGAGATTACAGGTATGCACCGCCAGGCTCAGCTTATCTGGTGCTGGGGTATTGAACTCAGCACTTTGTGAGGCAGATGCTGTGATTGGCTATCCCTCTAGCCATGTGGTATGACATTTAGGAGCTTGGGAGTCATGCACTGCCTCTGTCTTCATCCTTCCTGTGCCTGGTTTTTTTTAAAATTTTATTTATTTATTTATTTATTTATTTTTTGAGGCAGGGTCTTGCTTTGTTGTCCAGGCTGGTCCTGAACTCATTATGTAATCCAGGTTGGCCTCAAACTCACGATAGTTCTGCCTCAGCCTTCCAAGTGCTGGGATTACAGGTGTGTGCCATCACACTTAGCATATGTGGTGCTGGGGATTCGAACTCAGGGCCTTGTGCTTGCTAGGCAAATGCTTTAACCACTGAGCTATCCCTCCGTCCGTCCCCCCCCCCCCCCGCCCCCTTGTTCCTGTTCTTACATGCTTTCACCCTTTTGCCATGCCACCGTGCCTGGACACACTAGCTCCTTTCCCACCTCTGAGCCTCTGTTCATGCTATTCCTGTTATCACGTGTGTCCTTTCCCTTCTTCACCACTTGCCATTGCTCTTTCCGGGCAGAACAAGGGCTCTTTCCTGGGATCCACTGGCCCAAGAACAGCCCTTGCTTGTAGCTCTTCCATGACCCATTGGAACTGTTGCTAGGGCTACTCTCCTGCTGGACACTGAGCTCCTGGTAGCAGGCTTTGTCTTTATTCTTAATCAATTTCTGCATTTCCTGAACCTAGAGTTAATGTTTATTACTATCACTAAATATTGGTTGTTAGCAGTATTAGCAGGTGCTATGACTTCAGCATTTGTTATGGGATCAGCTGGACAATTTGTCTCCTTGTATCAAATTCATCAAATAATCCTATTGATTCTTCAGCTGAGCTATTTGTCCCTTCAGAAGTCATTAAGAAAGTGAGTAGTGAGGCCAGGGCATAGCCCACTGTGTACAAGGCACAGAGTTCAGTTTAGTTCCCCAACACCATACACTCATTTGGCATGGTGGTGCTCCCCCATAGTCCCAGAATTTGAGAGGCTGAGGCAGGAGGATTTCCATGGGCTTGAGGCCAGCCTGGGCTCCATAGTGAGTTCAGGACCAGCCTGGACTACAGAGCAAGACCCTGTCTCAAAAAGGAAATAAGAAATGACTACTACTATAACAGATATTTTGACCCATACTATGGTCTATATCTACAATTTTTTTCTTTTCTTTTTTCTTCCTTATGGTTCTTTATGTGAACCAAGGGAGCATTGATCTCCATCCCGAGGCCTTTTATTTTAATTTTCGAACAAGGTTTCACTAAGTTGCCCAGGCTAGCCTCAAATTTACAGTCTTTTGCCTCAGCCTCCTAAGTGGCTGAGATCACAGGGAGTCACCAGGCTCAGTTAAATATCTGCACTTTCTGTTGGGAAGTTTGCAAGTGTAACTCTGAGCTGCAACTCATACAGCTTGCTGGCCCAGGTTGTTACTTGTCAGTGTACTCCTGTTTTAGCCACAAAATCAGACATTGTTGTGGCTGTGCTCTAGAAGGAGAAATAAGGGTCTTTGGCATCACGGATACTACTTGTCAGCTAACTATTAGTTCTGTGGAAATTGTAGACAACATTCTGCCCAAGAGTCTGCTTCTGGTCTTGCAAGGCGTAATTCATCCTGACTCTGCCATTCACTGACTCCCAAGGCTATGCTTCAGCCCTTCAGCTTGCAGTGAGCCCAACTTACCCATCACGGTCTCGGCTTCTGTGTCAGGTCACCCCCTTGGCAATATGTGGGACTCATGTTTGGCTGAGTTTATGTGGCATGACTTATTTGGGATTAGGCTTTCAGTTACTGTTTACTGCGTAGATCAGAACTATTTCCTGTTAACTCAAATGGTGTTTGGAGCTGGGCTTGAGGACAAATGCCTGTAATCCCACCTACTCTGGAGGCTGAAGCAGGAGGATCACAAGTTTGAGGTCAGCCTGGGCAATTTAGCAAGAGTGTGTCTCAATACATAAATAAATGAATAAATACTGCCAGCCTGAGGCAGTAGGATCACAGGTTCAAGCTCAGCCTGAGCAACTTAGCAAGACCCTGTCCCAAAATAAAAAATGAGAAAAGTATAGGGCTCCAGTGCCCAGAGTTCAATCCCAGTACCTGATAATAATGATGTTTTGACTTTGGGTTTTAGTATGTTTTAGTTCAAATATCCAGGGGCCAGTTCTCCACTTGAATATTTTGGGAGATAGATTGTCTATTTGGTCCTTATTATGTAGCAAGAGAAGGCTACTCAGGTAATCCTGTAAGCACCCAGTGGGTCCGCAGCATCCCCATTTTCATAGAGATTGCAGAGAGGTTGGGGGCTTGTCTGGGGCCATCTGAAGAGCCCAGTGTGGTGCCCACCCTGGTGGCATACCTGGCAGAGGGCGGCAGCACACCGAGAGCCCTGCCCTTCCCACCCGGCAGACTCCATCAGCAGCTATGAAGCCCAGATTGCGTCCCTGAAGCAGGAGCGGCAGCAGCAGCAGCAGGACTGTGAGGAGAAGGAGCGGGAGCTGAGCCACCTGAAGCAGCTGCTGGCCCGGGCCCACCCCTTGGACTCCCTGGAGAAGCAGATGGAAAAGGTTGGCGCCGGGTGGCCTACCCTGTCCCTGAGATTTGGAAGGATGAGGACTGCTGGTATTCCATTCCCTGGCCCTGGACCCAGGATGCTGAGTCATGGCTCACGGACCCCATTATTGTTGAGTGCTTGGCACACCCTGGCTTCTGGTGGATTGGCAAAGTTCATCTTCAGAAGCAAAGTCAGCCATGGAGGGGGAAGGGAACCTACACTTAGGGGTACATCTTAGATGCCAGGCACTGTGCTGAGCGCTCTGTGGGCCTGGTCCCCTGGTCCTTGCCCTGTGAGGTTGGGCCCCAGGCCACTGAACAGAGGAGTGGAGTAGAGTGATGCTATGAGAAGCGCAGTGATCCTCCTGGCTGTGTAGGTAAACAGGAGTGAGGTTAAGGTTGTAGAATCTAGCGTTGTGGTTCTAAAGTCTTTGTTCTTAAGCTTTGTGATACATAGTCTCCTTTATTGTTGCCAGTATTAACAGTAAAAAGGAACTGGGTACAATGGCACATGCCGATAGTCCCAGATAATTGGGAGGCTGAGGCGGGAGGATTGCAAATTTGAGTCCAGCTCTGGCCATTTGCTGCCTCAAATACTTGGGTGGGTGGCAGGTTCATTCTTGGCTGTCCTGGTGCCTGTGACGGGAGGGACAGTGCAAGTTGGCTCAGTTTTGGCTGTTTTAGATTAAAGGAGCCAGTGGGGGGTTTCCAGAGGCTGTTGGCCCTGCAAATTCAGCAGAACCCCAAAGACGTAGAAATGGTCAACCTCGTGGTGGTGATGGGAATGTGGGAGGACATATCAGCTAAAATGAGTTTTGACTGTGTGTGATTGAAAACCCAGATTAGCAATGGCTTAAATAAGATGGAAGTTTATTTTCCTTGAAGTCCAGACAAGTATGGCAACTCCACAAGTCATTAGAAACCAGGTTCCTTCCATAGTGCTGTTTTGCCATAAGTAGCAGATTGCCTCTCAGTCTGTGACGACTGCTTCGGCGCTGGCTGTCATGTCCCCATCCCAGCCAGCAGAAAGGAGGAGTAAAAAAGGGCACACCGGCCTCCCTTAAGGATTTTCTTGGGAGTCCCACACGGCACCGGAACTGATGCACGTGATCCCATCTAGTTGCAGGGAAGCTGGGAAATATAGACGGTTTTGTAGCATTTAGGCCATATGGCTAACTCTTTGTGAGGTTCTGTGGTCAAGGGCATAGGTGTCAGGGAAGACAGGTGTAAGTATACAGCAGGAAGCTAGTCACGACCTTGGTCCCTTCACCCACTTCCTGCCTAGTGGCAAGGTCATGTTGGGGCCTGTGCTCTTACCTTGGAAGTGGGGAGAACAGCACCCTCCAGGAAGATTAGAAGCACCAGCGTGCCTGTGAGACAGCTCGGAGCAGATCTGAGGCATCCGGGGGCAAGGAGGGGGACTCACTGCCCAACTGCCCCCTCCAGGCCCACGAGGACTCAGAGAAGCTGCGGGAGATCGTGCTGCCCATGGAGCAGGAGATCGAGGAGCTGAAGTCGAAGCTGCTGAAGGCTGAGGAGCTGATTCAAGAGATGCAGGTGAGGGCTGGCCCTGGCAGCGGGCAGAGGGGGCCCCGTGGGACCCTGGCCCCAGCTCCTTCTCCATGCTCTTCCCCTAGGGACGTCCCCGGCACCCGCCTTCCCTGCGTGGCTCCACGGAATTGCTGCCAGTGTCCCGAAACCCGTCTCCCCCACTGGAACCTCTGGAGGAGCCTAGTGGAGACGGCGGTGCGGCGGCCGAGGCCTTCGCCCACAATTGCGACGACAGTGCCTCCATCTCTTCCTTCTCCCTGGGCGGGGCCGGCAGCAGTGCCTCCCTGCCCCGCGGCCGCCAGGGCCTGAGCCCCGAGCAGGAGGAGACAGCCTCTCTGGTGTCCACTGGCACCCTGGTCCCCGAGGGCATTTACCTGCCCCCTCCTGGTTACCAGCTTGTCCTGGACACCCAGTGGGAGCAGCTGCAGGTGGAGGTGCGTGGGGGGAGGGGCAGGGTGGGCTCCAGGCTCTGAGCTGCAGCCGAGCTGCAGCCGAGCTGCCACAAGAATGAGAGGTCTAGGGAGCGGGGAGTCACGCTGACTTCACGCCTGGGTGTGTGAGGGAGGCGAGGCCATGGAGCAGGGTGCCTGGGTCCCTTCAACAGCACCCCTGAAATAGGAAGAGAAGAAAATTGCCAGGCCTGGTGGCACAGGCTTGTAATCCCAGCACTCTGAGAGGCTGAGGCAGGGGGATCACAAATTTGATCCCAGTTTAAGTGACTTAGTGAGCCCCTTTCTTAAAGTCAGAACTAAAAGTGGGCAGGGGATATATGTAAAGGTCCTGGGCTCAGTCCTCAGGACCGCTGAAAAACAAACAGGCTGGAGGAATTGCACAGTGATTAGAGTTTTGCTTAGTAAGCACAGGCCCTGAGTTCAGTCCCACAGCATCACGTAAGCCAGGAATGGTGGTGCACACCTACAATCCCTGCACTGGAGAAGCTGAGGCAGGAGGATTGCTGTGAGTTCAAGACCAGCCCTGGGCTACACAGTGAGTTCAGGACCAGCCTGGGCTACTGAGCTAGACCTTGTCTGCAGAACAGAATGAACAAACAAAAAGACTTTAAGAGAGTGATAGAAACTGGCAGCATGGGCACCAGCCCCAGCTAGGGCTGCAGGTGAGGCTGGCATGGTGAAAACAAGAGGGGTGGAGGTGGGTTGGCACTAAGGGAGAAGAATTGGCATTATTCTGGATTCCTGGCTGAGTGAATGTGTGGATGGTGGCGCCACCAACACCTGCAGAAGAGGGGTGCCCCCTCGGTGATGGAGACTGAAATCTGGGTCCATGGCAGGGGCGGCAGCTGCAGAAGGATCTGGAAATGGTCAGCCGTGAGCGGGACGAGCTTCAGGAGGGCCTGAGACGGAGCAACGAGGACTGTGCCAAGCAGGTGGGTCTCGCCTTCCCTCTGCCACCGCCGAGAGTCCCCCTGAACTCACCCTCCCTCGCCTGCCTTCTGCCCCCAGGTGCAGGTGCTCCTGGCCCAGGTCCAGAACTCAGAGCAGCTGCTGCGGACCCTGCAGGGGACTGTAAGCCAGGCCCAGGAGCGGGTGCAGCTGCAGATGGTGAGTCCTGGGGTGCAACAGAGGGAAGGGAGGCAGGGAATGTGTGCAAAGGTGAGGTACTTTCCTGCCCGCCAGCTGCTCTGGCCTTCCACTGGCATTGGATCCAGATAGGGAATGAGTTTCAGGGCAGCCAGCTGTGGCCAGAGCTATGTGATCTTGAACCCTATGACCTTGGAACCTCCACCTTGCCTTCTATAAAATTGAGATAATGGGACCTAGTTTGCAGAATCATGACCACTGAATGCAAGTCAGGTACTTACCAAGGCCAGAGAGAAGAGGAAAAGATGGGGAGTCCTGGGGAAGGAGGAAGGAGCAGCAGGCAGCCTGGCAGTGCAGGGGCCCGTGCAGTTGGGTGTCTGTTCCCTGGCCGTACTGATGGTTCTTACCCGGGAATACCAGTTCCAGGAGGCCAGATACTGTGATTTTTCAAGAGAAGCCAGAAGTCTGAATACATATTTTTTGTCTCCCCATTTTTAAGGTTGTCAATTACTTTAGGGTTTTAAAAAGTGGCCAGAGCTGGGCCCAGTGGCACAGCCTGTAATCCCAGCACTCTGGGAGGTTGAGGCAGAAGGATCTCAAGTTTAAGCCCAGGCCAGGCAGCTTAGTGACTTAGTGAGACTCTATCTCAAAATCAAAAATAACAATTGGCTAGGGATGTAGCTCAGTGTGAAGGCCCTAGGCTTGATCCCCAGAACGCCCCTCCCCCCCAAAAAAAGAAAAGTGGCCAGGCATGTGACATGCACCTATAATCCAGGTTATTCAGAAGGCTGAGGCCGTAGGAACTTGAGTCCAAGGCTAGCCTGGGCAACTTGGCAAGAAACCCTGCCCCAAAATGGAAACTAGAAACAAGTCTTGGGGTGTAGCTCAGTGCTGGAGCACTCTCCTAACCTGCGTGAGGCCCTGGGTTCAAACCCTATTGGATCAATGAATCAATGAATGAAACATAACTACCAGCATGGCTCTGGCTGCCAGTGTGTGACCTGGCATCAACAAGTAGGGTTTCTGGAGCTTGAGGCCAAGGTCTGGCTATCAAGAACGTCTCTGCCTTTCTCAGCAAACCAGTGGGTATGGATTCTCAGGCTGTCAGTCAGGGAGGGGACTTGGGTTGGCCTCAGAGGGCCTGGAGACACCCTGTCCCCCTCCATGCCTGGTACTGCTTGCTCTTCATCCCCAGGCAGAGCTGGCCACCTCCCACAAGTGCCTGCACCATGAGGTAAAGCGGCTAAACGAGGAAAACCAAGGGCTCCGGGCAGAACAGCTACCGTCTACAGCCCCCCAGGCCCTGGAGCAGCACGAGGGCGAGAAGGATTCGCTGCCCAGCTCAGTGCAGGTGAGCAGAGCGCGGGGCGCCAAGTGCTGGGGTCACCACTCGGCCCTCCTTGCCGGAGCGAACAGAGCGTTGGCCAGGGACCTCGGGCCTGGACACAGACCTGGCTGCTGCATCTTAACTATCACTTCAGCCCCCTGCCCTGGCTTCTCTGAGGCGCAGTTCCTCACCTGCAAAATGAAACCATACTGTCTTCCCAGCGTGGGCATGGAGAGAAAAAGAATCAGCAGGATGCCTGATGCGCAGGAGACAGTGATTTGGTTTGGTTGCTATTTTAAAGTGATGTGAGATCCTAAAGGTGGAATTCATCATCAGCTTTGGTTTGTAACACACTGACGTCATGACCTGTGCATGTCCTTTGTTGATCTGATTCACTAGTAATTATTTCATTGATAAAATAATGTATTAGTGATTACCTGGAACCCGCCCTACCCTGCAGATGACAGCTTATACCTACTCGTGCGCCCCTGCTGGAGTCGTTATACTTCTTGGGCGGTTCATGATCTTGCTCCTTTTTGGTATAGTGTTCATTATGTAAATAATGGAGTACCTAACTTACGCTGTTCTGGAACTTTAGGAAGGGGTATATTGTTCCGTACTCTGTGTACGTGTGCTGGGAATCAAGCCCAGGCCCCTCATCTTAAACTATATCACTCGCCCTTATTTGTTTTTGATTTTGAGACAGTGTCTCACTAAGTTGCTAAGTTACTTAGCTGGGCTTATCGCTTGCAGTCCTCCTGCCTCAGCCTCCCTGCGTGCTGGGGTTACAGGCCTGCAGCACGGGGCTGGCTCTGTCCTGCTTCAGAGCACGCCTCCCTGCAGCAGCAGGCTGTGGTCCGTTGTCCCACAGCCCCGCTGCGGTGTGTTTACCCACCTCCTCTATGATGGCATTTGGCTCACTCCCCTTCCTCTCCACAACCCCCAGCTGCCCACCAGCCCTGCCGGCCCTGGCCTCCTTCCCTGTGCCCCACACCCAGCAGGCCACTGTGTCCTCCCCAGGAGCTGCAGCAGCTGGTGCAACGCACGCGGCAGGAGGCGCGGGCCCGGCAGCAAGCCCAGGAGCACGAGGCTGAGCGCCTGCGGATTGAGATTGTGACCCTGCGGGAGGCCCTGGAGGAGGAGACGGCAGCCAGGGCCAGCCTGGAGGGCCAGCTGCGGGTGCAGCGGGAGGAGACAGGTGAGGGAAGAGAGGCGAGCCACCTCCCCCAGGGCCTCGATGCTGACTGCCCCACGGGGCCACCTGGCTTGGGACAAGGACCATGGGAGGGAATAATGTAAGAGCTAGTGTGACCTCTCCCCTTCCTTCCACACAGAGGTGTTAGAGGGTGAGTATGGGCCAACCCTGCCCGGGAGCTGACCATGGTGGGGCCCGTGATGGTGTGGGCCTGACTTCCAGCCTCCTTGCACCTGACTTCCCAGCCTCCCTGTGCAGTCTGAGGACGGAGATGGAGCGTGTCCAGCAGGAACAGAGCAAGGTGAGGCCGAGCCCAGCTCGTGCTGGGACAGTGAGGGACACAGTGGCCATGTGGAGAAGACGCTAGCTGGCCCTTCCCACTCTGCCTGTCTCCACAGGTCAGGCGTCAGGAAGCCCCGAGGCAGTCACCAGGCTCCTGCAGGACAGAGGAGGTCAGCGCCAGTGGTAAAGGGGCAGTTTGCGGGGACATCCCTTCACTTTGGCCACACTCCCTCCCACCTGCGCTATGCCTGAGCCAGGTCCCAGCTCAGTGTCTTGTCCCAAGGCCCAGCTCACGGACCTCCTGACTGAACAGAAGGCCAAGGTGCTGCGGCTGCAGGCTGAGCTGGAGACCAGTGAACAGGTGCAGAGGGACTTTGTCCGGCTATCCCAGGCCCTGCAGGTACGGCACAGCTCCCACCCTGCCTGGACGGTCCCCCACTTGAGAGTCATTTTCCATGCTTCTAGAGCTGGCATGGTCCTTTTCCCTTCACTGTGGCTCCAAAAAGGCTGGAGCCCTTTTGCTTGCATCTTAGACAGACCGTGATGGTTTAGCATAGGACAGCATGTGGCCCGGGAGCGTTCATGTCGTCAACCCTGGGAGCAGCTGCATCCAGACTGATGCATGCTGTGGTCCTGGGACCCCTTCCTGCCCTTGACTTTGACTGTACAGTGGACTGGGAGGGGGAATGGCCGTCGCAGAGGTGACTCAGCATACACTGATCTTGGGCCCTGCCCCTTGGAGCCACTGGGTGGGCTAGGAGCTGCATTTCCCCACCAAGGTTCTTTGAGTCCCTTGCTGGGTCGTACAGGTACGCCTGGAGCGGATCCGCCAGGCAGAGACCCTGGAGCAAGTGCGCAGCATCATGGACGAGGCACCCCTGAGGGACGTCAGGGACATCAAAGACACATGAGGGGCGAGGCAAGCAGCCCGCACCCCCACGCCCCACCTGGGCAGAAC
The DNA here is from genome assembly GCA_004027205.1 of Ctenodactylus gundi. Taxonomy (NCBI): domain Eukaryota; kingdom Metazoa; phylum Chordata; class Mammalia; order Rodentia; family Ctenodactylidae; genus Ctenodactylus; species Ctenodactylus gundi. The sequence continues at coordinate 548,690 of PVKB01000363.1, forward strand.
TGCCTCACTCCACTCCAGAGCCGCGAGACCTTGAGTCAGGTCTCAGGAGGGCAACCTTACCCTCTCCAAGCCCAGGTAGAGTGGCTGAGGCCACCACTGCCCAGCGCCCCCTCCCAGGGTGGCTGGGCCTTCTGCTCTCAGGGAGAACACCTGGTTGAGGGTCCCCACCCCCTCCTGGACCCAAAGGTGCAGGCCAAGCCCTGCATCCTTCTGGCTGCCACGCTGCCCCCTGGGTCTCAGCTCTCCCTGCCTCCCTGCCAGCTGCCAGCTCTACTGGTATCCCAGGCACGGCTGCCCAGTAGTGGCACGAAGCCTCTGCTGCCTCAGTGGGTCCCCCATGCACGGGCTCTGGGACAAGCAGCTGCCTTTCGGACTGCATGACACTAAGACGCTTGTCCACAGGACCTGTCACAGGCCCAAGATATGCACAGAGGGGAAGCCAGACTTTTTCTGTCATTTATTTTCAATAAATAAGCAGCCCAGCTCATTCGGTCGCCTTGTCCCTGCAGCCCCACGGGAGGCGGTCGGGGGGGGGGGGGTGGACTTCAGGGTGAGAGGGGTCAGGGTGCTAAGGAGGGAGAGGAGAGGGAAGGGGACTTCGTGTTTATAAACAGAAACATGGGAGGTAGAGAGGAAGGGGTCTGTGTCACAGCTCTGGCTGAAGATGCGTCACTACCGGGTGGGGAAGGAGGGGCAAAGGGCTGGTTACTTCCTTCTTTCATCTTCTGGATCTAGAACGGAAAAGGGAAGGGATGAGGCAGGCGGAGCCAGAGAGGAGAGATGTTCATCCCAGTACCTTGGTCAGCGCACTCACCTGGAGATCACCCCACTCACCTGTGTCCCTGGTCCCTACCCCACCCAGCCTCTGCAGCCCCAGCAGCAGGGACAGCCAGCGCGACGCAGCGCAGCCCAGCAGGGCAGAGGGACCTGGTAGCAGCGCTGGTGCCCACGCGAGGGCACAGCCCACCCGCGGGAAGCACGGCAGTGGCAGCGGCAGCAGTGGCTCCTGGTGGAGCTGCGAGCGCAAGTGACCTCAGCTGCGTGGGGCAGGCGGCAGGACACAGCAGCTGGGGTGAGGGCAAAAAGAGAGGCTATACCTGTGACACGGATTCAATGACATGGATGAGGGACAGTTATCCTATGGCCAGAGAGGACAGAGAGAGCCGTTACCAAGGAGGGAAGTGAGTGGCGGCCTGCAGGGCCCAGAGAGCTAAGGAGACGGGGGGCTGCCCTGCAGCACAAGGTACCGGGCACAGGTGGAGTGAGTACAGGCCCGGGCTGCCTGCCTCTCCCTGGGGACAGTGGTCCAGCCAGGGCCAAGAACTTACCCACCTGCAAAGGAAGATGGCAGGGGCAGGTGCACGCTCGCTGCGCAGAGGGCAGGGGTGGCTCAGGGACTAGGGGTAGGGGTGATGGGGGTGAGCTCTTTACCCTCCAGGTAGTTCCTGGCAATGAACTTGAGGACTTCATCCAGCCCGATGACTGGGAGTGAGATCTTGAGGACCATGAGCCACTGGGTGAGGTTCAGGGCCCGGAGCTTGAAGATCATCTGGGGGTGGGGACAGCAGCAGTGAGGAAGGATGGGGGTCCTCTCTGGAGGGGGCCGAAAGGGAGCCAGGGCACCTAACACTACCCCAGCCTGTGCCACCCCTGCCTCTGTGAGCACTTCTAGTGTGGTGGCCACACGCCCCACATGGTCCCCCCAGATGGTCTCCCCACGTGGTCTCCTAGGGGGTGAGAGGGAGACAGACAGAGGAAGGCTCACCGGCAGGGGGTCCACATAGAGGATGAGGAAGTGGAGAGACATGGACAGGCAGATGGAGCCCAGCAGCCAGATGTTCACCCAAGGCGGCATCCTCAGCAGAGACTGGTTCTCAGACAGGCTGCCATGAAGGGCAAGGGAGGGGACACAGGAGAAAGCCATGTGATGGGGAGGAAGGCAAGGCGCTCAAGGACAAAGGCAGGAGCCGCCGGAGGAGGCCCCAGGGAGCAGGCAGCCAGGTCCTACCTGTTGAGAGCATTGCACATCTCAATGGTGACCAGCACGGACAAGGCCATGGTCATGGGCTCGGGGGCCTCAAAGATCTCACAGTCCAAACCTTCAAAATCAGGGTTGTGCTCAGTGCACTGCATGAAGTGGGTCTGCAAAGGAAGGGACAGGGGCCTGAGATCCCATGGAAGCTTCCTTGCCACCTTCCTGGTGTCCTCCTCTTTGTCCTCCTACCAGCTGGTTGTAGGTGACATGAGGCCCATCATCTGCATACAAGAACCACCAGGCGGCTGCTCCCACGGTGGCTGCACCCACATAGCCTGTGGTGGAGATGAGACAGGAATCGGGGTCAGAGCTGAGGTGGTGAAGCTAGGCCCAGTGGCCAGGTCTAATCCCAGCACGATAGGAGGCTGAGGCAAGATGGTTGAGCCCCAGGCCAGGCAATTTAGTGATTCTAGCAAGATCCTATCTTAAAATCAAAGCTAAGAATGGGCTGCATGTAACTCAGTGCAGAGGCCCTGGGCCTGATCCCCATTACCTTGGAGATTAAAAAAAAAAATGGAGTGACTGCACTGGGGAAGCCAGTCCCAGGGAGAGTCAGTCCACGGGCTGGGAAGGATGGTAGGCCCCATCCTGCTCACCCCCAATGGCCATGTAGCGGAAGAAGAGCCAGCCACTGATGAGGGGTTCCTTGGGACTCCGGGGGGGCCGGTCCATGATGTCCAGGTCTGGTGGGTTGAAGCCCAAGGCTGTGGCTGGGAGCCCATCTGTCACCAGATTCACCCACAGCAGCTGCACTGGGATCAGGGCCTCGGGCAGCCCCAAGGCAGCTGTCAAGAAGATACTGCCAGAAGGAGACCGTCACGTGTCAGGTCAGTCACCCTGCCCAGCCCTGTTCCCCCAGATGCCTGCCCTGGGTGCTCACCAGACCACCTCGCCCACGTTGGAGGAGATGAGGTAGCGGATGAACTGCTTCATGTTATTGTAGATGGCCCGGCCCTCCTCCACAGCAGCCACAATGGTGGAGAAATTATCATCGGCCAGTACCATCTCGGAGGCTGTCTTGGCCACAGCGGTGCCAGATCCCATGGCAATGCCGATCTCGGCCTTCTTCAGAGCAGGGGCATCATTGACACCGTCCCCTGTCTGAGAAGAGAAGGAGGCAGAGCTCAGGACCCTCACATGTCTCTCACCGGAGCCTGGCGCTTCCGTGTGTCACCCCAGAGGGTCATCTCAGTAGACGCTCAGGACTACCAGGCCTGGGCAGCCAGCTTAGATCCTCACCATGGCTGTGATCTCATCGTAGGACTGCAGGTACTCCACGATCTTGGACTTGTGGGAGGGCTCAACGCGGGCGAAGCAGCAGGCACGGCGGCACGCTTCCCGCTGCTCAGCCAGGGGCAGGTCATCAAACTCTCGGCCGGTGTAGGCACGGTCTGTCACCTCCTCCGTCTCCGAAAAGATGCCAATTCGTCGGCAGATGGCAATGGCTGTGCCCTTGTTGTCTCCAGTGATCATGATCACCCTGATTCCAGCATCACGGCACAGCTGGATAGAGCCTGTGACCTCCTTGCGAGGTGGGTCCAACATGCCCACCACACCTACAAATGTCAGGTCTGTCTGTGGAGACAGAGACAGCCACAGGTCAGGAAGGGACTGAAGAATCCAGGCAGGGCAGAAGCGGGGGGAGCTGGAGAGAAAGGTCAGGGACTGGGGCTCACAGCCTCAAGACTTGGGGGTCACCTCAGTGGAGCAGGAAGCATCTCACTTCTGTAGGTGTCTGCAGGTCTTGGCAGTGTCAGGCTTGCAGCAGATGCCATATGTACCTTTCTTTTTTGAGTGTATGGTACTCTGGATCAAGCCTAGGGCCTTCACACTGCACTTCATTCCCAGTCTACTTTTTAAATTTTTTGATTTTGAGATAGGATCTTGTTAAGTTGCTAAGTTTTCTAGGCTGGATTTGAAGTTGCAGTCTTCTCTAAGAGTGCTGGAATTACAGGCCTGTGCCGCTGGGCCCAGCTCAGATTTTGCTTTTCACAGAAAGATTGCAAACTGGAAGTCAGAGCAGTGGCTTCGGCTCACACTGGGGCCATATTGTGCCCTCAATAAAGTGCAAGCAGTGGTCTTTGGGTACTGTTAAGAGTCCATGACAAGTACAGCTACGCCAGGCACCCATGCGTCACTCCCAGACAGTCTCACTGCAGGACTGTGTCAAACCCCGCCATGTGCAGAATGGCAGTGATCTCCCTTCTAGTGTGAGGGCCTCATTTTTTCAGACCGATCTGCAAGTCACACCTAAAGTAGGCCAGAGGCTGGGGGTATAGCTTGGTGATAGAGCATGGCTAGCTGTGTGAACTCCTCGGTTGTATGCCCAGTCCCACAGATCAATAAAAATAAGTTGCACTGGACCAGGTGATTTCTAAGGCTCTTTCAGACACTAACATTCTGTGACTCTGTGGTCCACACTCCTGAGCCTGACTGGGCTGATGTAGTATTAATGGTAAGTGGTAGAGGGAGACATGAGGTCGCAACAGGAAGTTGGCCTCTTCCCAAACCCAGGGCCACAGGAAGTTGCGTCTGCTCACCTCGTACTCCATGAACTTGGAAGAATCATCCAGGACCATCTCCTCTCGTTTCGGGGGGGTGTCGCGGGTGGCCAGAGCCAGGCAGCGCAGGGTGTCCCTGCCAGTGCCCCACTCCTTGATCACAGACATGATTTTCTCCTTCACGGGGCCTGTCAGTGGCACTCGAGTAGTGCCAACTCGCACGTAGTTGCAGCGGTCGATGACCCCCTCGGGGGCTCCCTAGGAAACCAGACCAACATTCAGAGACCAGGGCCTGCCTTCCCAGGCCTAGGAGAGGCCCCTGGAGTAGGAATCAGTGGGCACAGAGGGACACTCCAATTTCTGACCTTGACAAACATCTTGTTGCCGACAGCAGCCCGGGAAGACTTGGCTGGGGAACAATAGACAGACATGGACTTCCTGTCTCGCGAGAACTCCAGGGTGAATTCCTTCTTCATCAGCTGGCGGATCACCTGGGAGAGGGGACACAGGGAGGGAGAGACTGGTCATCTAAAGCAGTCAGAAAGGCTCTGGAGGTCAGTGCACCCGAGGTGAGTCTGAGGCTGAAGCTAAGTCTGGCACCTACACTACAGACGGTGAGAATTCTACTGCTAGCGCTGCCACTGAGCTCAGAGTGCCTGGTAAGTGCCACAGAAACACCGTCCAACACCTTCAGGGATGACGGAACTCTGTCATTTGTATGGTCCAACATGGTGCAGCATGCACTGGAAACATTGGCCAGGAGGACTGAAGAACTGCATTTTCACCTTTACTAAATTTTAATTAATTAATTTAAATGAAATAATCACATGTATTGTTGCACAGCACAGCCTAGAGCCTGGAATGGCATGCAGGAAGAGGCACTCCAGGCTGCGGATGGTGACGCATGCCTGTGACCTCAGAGGAGGATGTCACTCAGTGTGAAGGCCCTGGTTTAATTTCCACTACCACAGAAAAGGTGAAGGGGGAGAGATGGAGGCGTAGCTCAGTGACCTTGCCTAGGGTATGGAAAGCCCCAGGTTCAATTTCCTAGCACCACATAAAATTAAGTGTGTGTGTGTGGGGGGGGGGGGGGGTTTGGAGGAATGTGCTTGTCTAGCAAGTGCTTAAGTACAAGAGTTTGATTCCCCAGCACCACGTAAACTGGGCATGGTGGTGTGTGCCTGTAATCCCAGTGCTCAGGAGGCTGAGGCAGGAAGAACGCCTTGAGTCCAAGGTCAGCCTGGGCCCCATAGTGAGTTCAGGACTAGCCTGGGATATAGAGCAAGATCCTGTCTCAAAAAAAAAAAAAATTAGTGAGGTGTGGTGGTGCATACCTATAATCCTAGCACGTAGGAGGCTGAGGCAAGAGGATTGCCTAGAGTTTGAGGCCAGCCTGGACTATGTAGCAAATTCAGAACCAACCTGGACTATAGAGAGAAACCCTGTCTCAAACACAAAATGGGGCTACAGAAATGGTATAACGGTTAAAGCACTTGCCTAGCAAGTATAATGCCCTGAGTTCGATTCCCCAGCACCACATAAACCAGGCATAGTGGCAGATGCCTGTAATCCCAGCACTCGGGAGGCTGAGGCAGGAAGATTGCCATGAGTCCAAGGCCAGCCTGGGCTACATAGGGAATTTAGGACCAGCCTGGGCTACAGAGTGAGACCTTGTTTTAAAAAAAAAAGCCTCCAGCCTCCATTAAAAAAAATGACAAATAAAAGCCTTTTTTCACCAAATTTGTCATGGGTATTTCTCCACAAAAAAATAATAACAAAAACTAAAAATAAATTTAGATTGTTATTTGTAAATTTTAAAAAGTAATTCTCTTTTCTAGGCCTTTTTACTTTTTTGTTTTGAGACAGGGTCTCTCTAAGGTGCTCAGGCTGCACTCCAACTTGTGATCCTTCTGCCTCAGCTTCCCGAGCGGCTACAGGATAGGTGTGCCCAGGCACGGCCAGCTCACTTTTGTTGTCTTTGTAGTCGCTGGGTTAAATAAAGCAGCAGTGAGCATGTCACACACACAAGAAGAAGCCAGAATTCCTAGCATGTTCGAGTCCCTGGAACCATCTCAAGCAGCACAGGACAAAGCAGACGAGATGGAGGAAATGTGACACCCTGAATGAGCATCCCAGAATCGGCCTTCTTCTGCCCTGGAGGGGCAGTGGCCACATGTCCCCAGTCCTGAATCAGGGCCTGATGGCAACATGTGCGCTTCTACAGACAAAGGGATCAGAGTTGAAGCTGGGGCTGTGGTTTCTGTCTCCAGAGGTGTGACAGGAAGAAGTGGCCTCCCAAGACAGCAGAAGCAGCCATATGACTCCAGGAATGGTGGGTCCCTGAGCAAGTCTGCCTGGCCCCTAGCGACAGTGGGCGAGGCCATTGCCCGCCCTGGTGGGTCATGGCTGGGCTCGAGGCCCTGCCCAGCTGAGGCTGCCTGGTCCTGACCGTGATGTGACGGGAGATTCCTTGCTGGGACGTCCTGACTCACCGAGTTGCAAGCGTTGGCCCTCTCCACCTTGGAGAGGCTCCTCACATCCGTGTTGAATACATTCATCTTCTCCACCAGGGTGGTGAGCGCCGTCTCGGTGGCCTCCCCGACCTTTTCATAGACACCTTTGGCCTGAGAGCGCAGAGAGGAAGAGAAAGTGAGTGCCTGGCTCCTCCATCCTTGCCATCAGGGTCTCCCTCATCTACACCCAGATGGGGGTGCAGGGAGCCAGCCACTCCCCTCCCTTGCACCCCAACCCCCTCTCTCGAGCCCTCCTCCGCCTGCCTGCTAGGAGGCGCAGACTCTGAGTGGCTGCGAGGGGAGAGGGGCCGCTTCGGGGTGGGGGGTTACCTCATTGAAGTCCAAGGCGGAGTCATTGCAGAGGGCACAAATGGTGGCCAGCTCCACCAGCCCATCAAACTGCCCTGCCCGGATTGGCTTATCGTTCTTCAGGCTGGCAGCAGGGTGGGGAGAAAGGAAGGGACAGTAGAGAAGAACAGGGGGTGAGATGCAGAGAGGACCCAGGGAAGCAGAGAGGGCGCTCAGGAAGGACAGCCAAGGAGACAGCCGTGAACTCAGAGGTCAGGTGGGGAGAGAACAGGAGGGCGAAGGAAAGAGGGTGAAGCCAGCGGGCGGGCGCCAGGAAAATCCGGGCCATGCGTCGCTGGGCAGGGCTCTCGGGCAACTTACACATCTCCCTCGGGAGCGTAAGTGGAGCCAGTGATGGAGAACTCATTCAGCAAGCACATGTCCCCTTCCACTTTGTCAATGATAAACATCTGTGGGGGAGAAGGATGGGCACGCAGATGTCCACTGGTCCCTGTCCCCAAAGGTGGGCATCTTGAAGGAGGCCTGAGCTCCCCTTGGACCCGATAAGCAGACTAAGCAAATTCCGCTGCATTTCCTCCTGCTCGTGTGTCCATGTTCCTTGTCCTTTATTTATTTATTTATTTTGAGACAGGGTCTCCCTCTGTAGTCCAGGCTGGTCCTAAACTCACTATGGAGCCCAGGGTGGCCTCAAATTCATAGCAATCCTCCAGCCTCAGCCTCCCAAGCCTTGTGGGATTACAGGCATGTACCACTATACTTGGCTTTTCTTTTTTTACTTTTTTTGGTCACCTCACCTTGTTGCCCCTGCACCGTCCTTTTCCAATTGGGCTTTGCAATCATTCTGCACATTTCTGTGCCAGTGGCCTTAAAAAGAAAGCTCCCAGGGCTGGAGGAATAGCACAGCAGTTAGAGCACTTGCCTAGTTAGTGCAAGGCCTGGAGTTCCATTTTCCAGCCCCACATAAGCTAGGTGTGGTGGTGCATGCTTGTAATCCCAGCCCTATGAAGCTGGAGGATAGCCTGGGTTACATAGTGAGTTCAGAGCAAGACCCTGCTTCAAAAATAAATAAATTTTTGAAAAAGAAAAGAAAGTTCTTGAGTGCCATGCTAAAGCTTTTTAGATCAGTTAATAAAATAAGGTGAGCACAATAAGGTTTGGTGGGAAATGTGGCTAAGACCACACATTAGCACCTGATCCCAGCCAGATCTTCCAGTGTTGCAGAAAGAACTAAACATTCAGGTTATTTTCCTGTGCAATTTGTCTTTCACATACGGGCACTGAGTTCATCTTTATGTGAGTGGACAGGAGGCAGATCACATAAGCCTGCGGTCCGGCTTTGGATGCTGGGTGTTGGACAGATGTGGAGGATGCAGTGGCCAGGGCAGCAGGCCATAGCAAACCCAGAAGAGGGAGCTCCTCATTCTGGGGAAGAGAAATGGTTAAGGCATGCTCCAAGGAAAGAAGGTTCTGGGGGCAAACTTGGGAAACTGGTTAAAAAATAAATAAAATCCACTGTATTTCCAGTCAGCCTTCTCCAAGGCTTTCACATTACCAACAGGACCCTTGAGATGACAGGCACAACCTTTCTTGCCCCAGTGTGTCCACACATCCCTCACTCCTTGGAGCAAGACTGTGTGTGTGTGTGTGTGTGTGTGTGTGTGTGTGTACACACACGCATGCGTGCATGCACTGGGGAAAGATCCCAGACCTTGTATGTGCAGCGCATGCTCGACTGCTGAGCTACCCTTGATTTCATACAGCAGTGATTTATGTTTAAGAAACACATTATTCCAAAAAGCTTTGTTTGTAAGAGGAGTTCTTTTCCTAGGACCCGTAGATGACCCCTCAAGAGTCTAAGGATTTAGATGGCCAAAAAAAAGATACCTTTTTTTTTCTCTCTCTCTGATACTTAGCATTCCCTTCAAGCGTTTTTTGTTTGCTTGCTTTGTTTATTGTTTGTTTTGTGAGACTGAGGTTGAATCCAGGGCCTTTCCACTGGGCTACATCCCTGCCCAATCCCTTTTTTTAGACATGGTCTCACTGTGGTTTTGAACTCACTATGAAGCCTATGCTGGCCTCTAATTCACAGGAATTCTCCTGCCTCAGCCTCCGGAGTGCTTGGACTAATAGGCGTGTTCCATCCTACCCAGCTTGATTTTTTGTGGTGCTGAGGGACTGACCTCAGGGTCTTATGCATGCTAGGTCAGCACTCTAACCACTGACCTGACCTATGCCCACAGCCCCGTTTTTATTTTGAGACATGGTCTTGCTAAGTCAGGCTGACTTTCAGTCTTGCCACCTTGGCCTCCCGGAGAGCTGGGATATAGTCCTGCACTACACACCTGGGGTCCTTCCAATTATGAATGTGGCCAATGGACCACATTAGTAGCAAAACCTGGGACTTTGAGTTGTGCACAGTGGCCCACAGCAGGAGTCCCCGCTGCTGAGGAGGCCAAGGAGGGACGATTACTTGAGCCCAGGAGTGTGAGACATGCCTGGACAACACAACAAGACCCTTTTAAAAAAAAATCAAACTAAACCTGTGACTTTATCACCAGTATGACCACAGATACTTTTCCTGTCACATTGCCATTTTTGCAGATGAAAGTGTCACCACTATGATCATTCTCAAATGCACTGCTAGGACTTACCATCTAATATACTAATAAAAACACGTTACCAACTTACATCTGTCTTTAAGATGTTTTGATAACCATATTTAAATCATTGGTTTCTTTGGTAATCTATGTATTTTTCGTGTGTGTGTGTGTGTGTGTGTGTGTGTGTGTGTGTGTGTGGTGCTAGGAACTAAAGCTAGACCTATCATATGCCAGGCAAGATCTCTATACTAGCTGGGCCTGGTGGCACATGTCTGGACTCTCAGCACTCTGGGAGGCTGAGGCAAGAGATCACAAGTTTGAGGCCAGCCAGGTGATGTAGTGACTTGGCAAAAATCTGTCTCCAAAAAAAAATAAATAAATAAGAAGGAGGCTATAGAAATAGTGCAGTGGTTAGACCACTTGCCTCACATGCACAAGACCCTGAGTTTTACTCCACAGCACCACATAAGCTGGGCATGTTGGTGCACATCTATAATCCTAGCACACAGGAAGCTGAGGCAGGAAGATTGCTGTGAGTTTGAGGCCAGCCTGGGCTACAGAGTAAGACCCTTTCACAAAATAAATGAATTAATTAATTTTAAAAGGGTCTGGAGATGTAACTCAGTATAAAGGCTCTAGGTTCAATCCCCAGTACCATTAAAAAAAAAATCCTGTTCAAGATGAGAGTGGTGATGCTTGCTGGGTCTTACTATGAATTGACCATTCTAGAGTACAATTTGCTGCACAAGCACAGACTCTGGGGCCACACAGACTTGAGTTTAGAACTCAGCTCTGCTAATTTTTTTCAGAGGGGGTCTTGGTATATTATTCAGGCTGGCATTGAACTCATGATCCTCCTGCATGAGCCTCCCATTTAGTAGGAACTACAGGAGTGGGCCACCATACCTCGCTCTACTACCTACAAATTGTACATTGATGAGTAAGCTACTGAATCCCCCAGAGTCTCAGCCTCCCATCTGTAAAGTGGGATTAATGAGATCTTCCCCTGAAAAGACTGCTGTGGAAGATCAGAGACAACACACAGCAGGGTCTGGCATAAGGGTGGTGGTTATAGTGAGCTGGCTGAGCAAGCCCTTTCATCACTGGCTGGATGGCCTCTGTAGGCCCCCTGAGCATTATCCAGGACAGCCTGAGTCCTGAAGGGCTGGCTGCATCTTTATAGGTCTTGTTTCATCCTCAAAGGCATAGAGTACCCCGTGCTCCTCCTGACCTTGCAGACAGACATCTGGTTGGTGGTGAGGGTGCCCGTCTTGTCAGAGCAGATGACAGAGGTGCAACCCAGGGTCTCTACAGAGGGCAAGCTCCTCACGATGGCATTCTTTTTTGCCATCCGACGGGTGCCCAGGGCTAGGCAGGTGGTGATGACAGCAGGAAGACCTGTGGGGAAGGAGGAGCAGGGATGAGGAAACAATTCGGGGAGGGAGACTCAGTGTGGCCAGCTAAATCCAGCCCCTGAGATAACAGGCCCTAATCCCTGAGCCTGCCAGTGCAATTTTATTGGGAAAAATATCTCTTCAGACGAGATTAGCCTATAGGAGGAAAAAGAAAGGCCACTCTACCTTCTGGGATTGCAGCCACAGCCAGGGCCACAGCGATCTTAAAGTAGTAGATGGCACCGCGGAACCAGGAGCCTCCGTGGACGGGATCATTGAAGTGGCCAATGTTGATGAGCCAGACGGCCACGCAGATGAGGGAGATGACCTTGGAGAGCTGCTCCCCGAATTCATCAAGCTTCTGCTGCAGAGGGGTCTTGTCCTGTTCCGTGGCAGCCATTTGGTCACGGATCTTTCCAATCTCAGTGTTCACACCAGTGGTGGCCACAATGCCCAAAGCCTTGCCAGCTGCAATGTTGGTGCCCTGGGACGGTGAAGAGGGAAGCAAGAAATCAGGCGAGAGGTGACCCTCATGCTACACACACTCCCTCAAGGACCTCACTCTTTGTGCACGGCTGTGTTTCTTCCCATATCTGGGCCTCTGGAATACAAGACAGCTGGCCTGGGACTACTCACTGAGAAGAGCATGTTCTTCTTGTCCTGGTTGACAGCTCGGGGGTCAGGGACAGGCTCTGTGTGCTTGATGACAGATACAGACTCACCTGTGAAGAAGCAGCCAAGAGGACTTTCAGATGACATCATGTTCTTCTCCCTGACTTCTGGTCCTAAACTCCCACCCTCCTCAGCAAGACAGGTCCTGGCGAGGACCAAGCAGCCTTCCTGGAAGACGTGTGGCTTCGGAGGAAGCTGCTGGAGGCAAATGGAAAGCCCACCTCACGCAGGGGTGGGGAATGTCTGGCCTGTGGACTGTATAGGGCCAGTGAAATCATGTGATCTGGCCCAGGCAAGGCCTCGCCAAAGAGAAGCAGTTCTAGCCATCACATTAAGGGTGAGTTAACTAACTGTTCTATCAAAAATAGCAGGCTAATTTTTAAGTTGATAATTTTTTTGAGAGAGGGTCTCACTGTGTAGTCCAGGCTGGTCCTGAACTCACTATGTAGTAGAGGCTGGCCTTAAACTAGAGGCAATCCTCCTGCCTCAGCCTCTTGGGATTACAGGTGTGCATCGCCACACCCAGCTTATGTGGTGCTGCGGAACCGAACTCAGGACCTTGCACTTGCTAGGCAAGCGCTCTAACCGCTGAGTTGTGTCCCCGGCGCTTAAACTGATCATTTTGTATGCCCTGAGAATGATGTCATAAATATTCAAATAAACATTTTGATAGATATATTTGGTAGAAAAAAGATTTCTCACTCGTGATTTAGAATAAAAAGGCCCAGCTGGAGCCCTCTACGAGCTGGCTGACTTTGATTATTTATCCTCCACTTGCTGCTGTGTAAAATGCAGACAATACTATCTCACACTTCAGAACAACGTCTTGGTGACAAGGTGATGTGATGGATGTGTGGGGGTCCGCTGTAGAGTCTGTTCCTGGGAGAGAGGTCCCCTCTGCTGGGCTCTTCCTCCCTCCCCCAACGGCAGGGGCTCAGGCTCTTCTCCTGGGAAGGCCCAACCTTGCCACTTCCAGCCTTGGGGAGTGTTCTCGGCTTTATACCTTCTTCCTCCCAGTGAAGAAACAGAAGCAGTCACAGTTTTAGCCCCCTACCTTGTCCTGGTTTCTTAAAGGTTCCTCACTTAGGAACTGTGGAGGATATTAGAGGAAACAGGACAGTTCTTTGGATATGTGTGTCCTTGTGTCTCTGTAGAAGGGGTGGCCAGTGGCCAGATGGAGAGTGAGCACAAAGGAATCACTTCTTGGCCTTTTGGCTAAGCTCAAGTGGAGGATGGGTCGGAGTGTCCAGTCCTTTCCCATGATCCCCTAGGACAGTGCAGGCACAGCCGTGCTGATGGGCTGCTCCTAGGGAGCCAGGAGAAGGCCCTGCTGCTGCATGTTCTCCTTTGTCCCCTAGAATCCGACCCCTTTGTCCTCCCAGCTCCTCCCTCACTGCATCCTCCCGCTGGGCCAGCAGACCTGTCAGGATGGACTGGTCAACCCGGAGGGTGGTAGATTTGATGGAGAGGATGCGGATGTCTGCAGGGACTTTGTCTCCCACTGTGGAGAGAGCAGAGAAGAATGAGACCAGCTGGGAATGGAGCTTTCCTCCTTTCTAAGGAGACCCCAATCTTGGAATCCCTCACCTCATCCATTCTTCAGGTGTCCAAGGGTCCACCTCTGGCTTTTGTCAGGCCTTTGATGGGTGGCCCCTGAAGCCCCAACGAGCACCCCTATATCACACCATTCCTACTGTTCCCTTTTTGAATGCACTTTTTCCCACTGGCTCCAGCCTGTGAAGGGAAGGGCCCAGCGTAATTCCTGGCACATAGCATGTGCTCATTAAATGTACTCCAAACTACTGAGGGGAAATTAGAGACGAACCAGCTCAGGCTGAGAACAGGAAACAGACAAGAAAGAGACACGAGGAGGGAAAAGCAAGAGCTCAGGGAAAAGATGAGCTGGAAGGAAGTGACGTCAGAGTAAAAGAAGGAAGTGTATAGCAGGGAAGGCAGGGAGCAACAAGAAAATACAGAATCAAGAAAATCAAAGTCCACCAAGAGGCAAAAAGTAGAGCACAAAGCGAGAGAAGAGTGAGTGAGAGGGAAAGGGGAGAAGGGAGGGTGTGGAGGAGAGGGGGGTGTACAGGTGGTCACAGAGGGGCCCTTGCCAGAGCCTGGTAGCCAGCCCCGAGCAGCTGAGGGCAGGCAGGGAGCCAGGTAGACGGCCTGAAAGGGGAGGGAGGGAGGGCCCTAGGAAACGAGGTGTGGAGCGGCGGGAAAGCAACACTGGAGGCCACAGGAGGAGGCCAGCACACCCACAGAGCACTTTGGGAGAAGGTGACGAGACCAGACTCAGAGACCTTTAGGGGAGGCTAAACACATACCAGGGCCTCTGCCTAATTTTACGCTGGTTCCACAGACAGCACTGGGCACAGGATTCACCTGCTTTCCTCACCCTCAGTTTCTGAGGTCCCTCCTCCAATGCCAGGGGAAGCACACGGAGGAGGGAGGAGGTTGGTGATGGAGTCAGATGGACGCCCTGTTACCCAAGCCCAAGTGATATTTATAGATATTCATGACGCTGACTCCACACTGTCACAGCGGCAGGACGGCCCTGTGATGGGGCACTGGGGTCTTCGGCCCACCCACCCTCCTCTGCATGCTTTCCCATGCTTCCCCGTGTGGCGGGTGATATGGGTGTTTGGTAGAAAGAAGGGCCTAGAGAGACAGTGCCCAGGCTAGGCGCCCGGAGAGGTGGGAAGGCCCCGTGCAGGGCAAATATAAAAACCGCTGAAGGGGGCAGAATCCCAGTAATCTTAGCCACCCAGCCCCCACCCCTCCCTGGGAAGGCATTAAGTGTCCCTCACCAGAGAGGCGGGGCCCTCCTTGAGGTCCCCTCCTCCCAGGTCCCGTGCTCAGAGCTGGGACCGGAGTTTCCCTTACATGGTCGGGGGCTTGAGATTTGGCCCCCCTCCTCCTTTCTGCCCTCACTCCTTCCCCTTTGAGAGGCCTCAAGGGCACTAAGAGGTCAAGACTGAAAGCTGACCAAGCTTGGGGGTGGCTAGAAGGAGAGGGAAGCCAGGCCCTGCGAGGGGTGGAGACGGGGCCATTGGCAGAGCCTGGGTTCCACCTGTCGCTTGCAAGTGCTGGGTGAGAGGAGGGGGAGCAGGGGGTCTGCCTGTAGCCACAGGGACAGGACTGGCTGTTCCTGCTGAGACTCTCAGGGAGGGGGTGCTGTGGCCGGAATGTCCTGGGGTGACCTCCTGAGGAGTCTGGGAAGGAGAAGCAAAGACTCCACCATCCTCCTGGACACTAGGATTGGGGCTGATCAACCTCCACCTTCTTGGCCTCAGACCCACGGCCTCCCATCCTTGGACCACTCGTTCCCATCACTCACCAGCCACCTCTACGATGTCCCCAGGGACCATGTCTCGAGCCTTGATCCTTTGCACTGACTTGCGGTCAGCCCGGTAGACCTTCCCCATCTCAGGTTCATACTCCTTCAGCGCCTCAATGGCATTCTCTGCATTGCGCTCCTGAGGAGATGAGGCAGAAGAAAGCAGGGTCATCAGAGAGAGGAAGATCATGAAAAGGGAGGGGGTTGATGTGAGAGGATTCCAGTGGGGCTACAGGGTAGGGATGGAGGAGCAGAAATCAGAGTCCTAGGGGAGACCGGACATCACAGAGGAGATAGGGTATGTGGTTCCATCTGGCAATGGGGAGTGGACAGAACCTCACTGAGTGTGGGTGTGGGTGTGCACATGTGGTTAGCAAGCTATGACCTAAGGTTAAGAACAGGTGTGAGGAGTTTGGCAGGAGAATAAAGGAGCCAGGTATGAAGGCGCATACTTGTCATTTCACCTCTCTGGAAGGCTTGAGGTGGAAGAATTGCAAGTTCAAGCCCAGCCTAGCCAACTTATTGACATGGTAAGACCCTGTCTAAAAATAAAAAAATTTAAGAAAAGGCTGGGGATGTAGGCAGGTGTGAAGGTCCGAGGCCCAGTCCCCACTCCTGAAAGAGAAGGAGGAAGCAGGAGACGAGGCATGTGAAGGGTGGCCAGGTAAGAGGAAGTGGAAAAGCAAGCAGCAAGCTGGTGTTTACTGAGTTCCCACCGGTGCCAGGTGTTTGAACATTCATCATGTTCAATTTCACCACAGTATGATGGAAAGCATTATCAACCCCGTTTATAGGTGAAATTGAGGCTCAGAGACAGGGAGGAACTTGTTTGGGGTCATACAGCCAGCAAGTGACAGTGGTTCTCAGTCTCCCAGCTCTTTCCAACACTCCATCCCATTTCCCGGTCGAGCAGAGGATCAGATAAGATAGGAGGACTGGTGGAAAAGGGAGAGGAAAGAGCAGGAAAATGCTAACTTCAAGTTCAGTGTCAAAACACAACGGAGAGCGGAGGGGTCAAAACTAACCTGCCAAACACCCACGATGGCATTGGCAATGAGGATCAAGAGGATGACAAAGGGTTCAACAAAGGCGGTGATGGTTTCTTCACCTTCCTCAAACCAGGCCAATACCTGAGGAGCAAAAGAAGGGAGAATAACGGGTGATAGAGCTTCCCAAACTGGCCAAGAAAGGAAGTGGGACGTTCCAAAGGCCATTACAGAGGTAGGCCCTGCGCTGGAACTGGGACAAACGGGGGACTGCAGCTGCACACCTGGGTAAGGCTCTACATGCTCTGAAGCTCAGAGCACGTGTGTGTGGTCACTGCCATAATTCAGCACATACAGGCGGGCACAGAATGTACAACTTCAGGGTTAAGTGGGAATACTTTTAGGGTTTTTCTGAATTGCTGGCTTGTAAGCAAAGCTCAGGAGACACCCAGGCCAACTACCCTCACGGGCACATCCATTCCACGCAAGCCAAAACCCGAAAGGAAAAACCCTGTGGTCCTCGGAGTGGCCTGGCCCACCCGCAGCCCTCCCCCACAGCCCAGGCAGGGAAGCTCCAATTTCACGAGGGAGCAGGAGGCGGGATAGGGTTACGGGCCTCCTGTACACACCCCGCTCCAGCTGTTGCCACTGCCAGGGCAACAGCCACAGGCAAATGTCAAGGAGCAAATCTGAGAAGGGAGAAGGGCGCCCCTGCCAGCTTGTGCTCAGACGTGGACAGGGCCTCCATTAAGGTGGCTTTTTTTCCCCCTCCAGAGTCTTGTGTTCCAGCAGCAGGAAGATGTTCAAAGAAATTCCAGAATGCGGGATGAACTGCTGGGCTGCGGACACTGCAGGGGGCGCCCCAGAACAGGAGAGGCGGCGGGGCCCTTAGAGGCTAGTAGAGTAGCCCCGAGGCCGTCACGGCCTGGAGACGCAAGCAGGAGGCGGAGTAAGGCCCACTGGCCAGTTAAAAAAAAAAAAAAAAAGGGTCCTAGCCTTGGGGGCACATCTGGAGCCAACCTCGCACCAGCAGAAGTTTCCCGCTTCTCTGAGCGAGGCTTTCCCTCGACCAATCAGGGTCAGAGGCCGGGGTGGGCGGGGCAGGGGCACCATGAAGCTAGGGGATTGGCGAGGAGGCGCGGGGCATGCCGGGAGTGGTCGTGGCCCGGGAGCCGCAGCCTGCTTCGGAGCGCGGAGCTGCTGCAGCTCGGCGCTTGGGGGTAACCCGAGCCCTCCAAGCTCTTGAAGCTGCGAGGGTGGCTTAGCTTCAGTGTTTTGGCTGAGAACACCCTTAAAGCTTAAAATAAAACTCGCCTCCGGGTGTGGGGGAGGACAGAGGACGCAAGTCAGCCACCCCCCCCCCCCCCCCCCCCCCCCCCCCCAGCTCTGGTCTGGAAAATAGGATGCTCAGGGATTGGCCTGGGGGATCCAAAACTGGGAGCCACGCTCACGGCCGGGAGCCGATCCTGACCCCCAGCACACCCCAGCCAGCCCTTGATGCCCTTTCACACTTACAAAGGAAATGCAGGCAGCCAGGAGGAGGATCCGCACCAGGAGGTCTTCAAACTGCTCTACCACCAACTCCCACAGGGACTTCCCTGAGGGCAGAGGCAAGGGGTGGGACCCGGGGTTAAGACCCTAAGGGCTCTGAGTTCCGGCTGGGGCCCAGGGACTGGAGTGATGATGGGCAGGCAGCTTGGAATGACAGAAGGGCTAGGGAGCTGCCAGGAGTCCAGAAGCAAGCTCCTCAAAGCAACCGTGGGACCTCAAGGAGAAAGTGCCTGGTGACTTCTGCCCATGATTCCAAGCTCTGGGGGAGGGATATCTGCCTTTTGGGAATGGATATGGGGTCTCTAAGAAGAAGACAGGGAGCAGAGAGGGGGACACACAGAAGAGGGAGGGTCAGTAATGAGGACTCAGGGTTTGCAGGAACTTACCTTCCTCAGCTGGGAGCTCTGCCCAGAGAAAAAGAAGAAAAAGACATTCATTTGGGGTTCAGCCTTCTGTCCACCCACACCCAGGCCTTTGTGGCTAAGGTAAGAGAATCAGGCTACCCAAAGGGCATCTGAGATTCATCAAGGTCATCCCATAAAACTTCCCCAACCCCTGATATCATGGACCGTGAGCTCTCTGCATCGTCTGCCCCAGCAACCACAGGCCAGAACACTTAAGATAATCTGGAGAGAGAAGCTCCCAGTTTGCACAAGTGGGTGCATGTGTGCGTGCATGTGTATATGTGTGGCTGCTGGAGAGCAGGTGTGGGAGTGTGGACTCAGCTTCTGCGCTGAGGGACACTTACCATTGGGGCCGTATTTCTCCAGATGCCGCTTAACTTGGTCCGGGGTGAGGCCCGTGGTCTCGCTCACCCCAAAATAGGCCAAACATTCCTCTGTGGTCTTGGCGTGTGCGGCCTCCATTGTGCTCCCTTCTTGGGGGCCGGGGCGGTATGTTCTTTCTGGGGGGTGCTGTCACTTGTGGGGGCCTTCCCAGTGTGTCCACCTGTCTGTTGGTCTGGGTGTCTTCCTTTTTTCTCTCCTACCCCCCCCAGGTTTTTCTTCCCTCTACGAAGCTCTGACCCCCGTCCCACTTGCAGCAGCCAGCCACCCCCCAGCCCCCAGCTGGTCCTTATGAGGGAGTTGGGGGCCAGGCTCCCCCCTCCCCCAGATCGGGGATTGGCTGGCTGAAACTCCAGCAGGAGGGGTCAGAAGAGAGAGGTATTTCTGCTGACAGAGGGGGAACAGTGGGGCTGCAGCCTGAGATGTCACTCATGAGGGAAGCAAAGGTGGCCCCAGCCTCAGGGAAGAGGCGGGGGGCAGGGAGACACTTCACTTTTTATCATCTGTTACTGACCCCTTTCCCAGTTGCCTCAACTTCTCCTGATATCCAGAATTTCCGGTTCCCAAATCATGCCCCCTCTGCCAGCCTGGAGTCCAGCTTCTTGCTCTCCTCACACCCTGTCTGTGTCTCGTCCACTGCAGCTCCTTCCCATTGCCACAGTCTCCTCCCCTGTCTGCTGTGCTGGAAGAACAGCAGAGATACTCCAGCCTTCAGGGGACCCAAGTGGGGGAGAACATCCTTTGGGTACCAGAGGAAGAGGTTCTAGAGGGACAAGGGGAAGGAGGGAGGGGAGAGGGTCAAGGGGACAGGGCAGAAATGGTAACCCTACCCTAGGGAGGGGTTGCTGCAGCCATCAACAAGGGATTTAGTGTCCAGGCCCTGGTGAGCAAAGCCAGGACTGCCTGTCTCTCCCCTAAACTGCCCCCCCGCCCCGGTCCATCGCTCCAGCTCGGTCTCTGGGAACATAGCCTCAGGCCCCCCCATCCCTGTCAGGGAATCCCCCCCCCCAAAGAAAATGGGACACGCAGGCAGCCAGGTAACCCAAGAGGCTACAGAATGTGCTGATGGCAGAGGGGGACGGATAACTGTTTCAAGGTGGGGGCTGGGGTCACCCCAAGTCATGGAGTGAGGATCACCTCATTTCACACTGCACTCGCCTTCACACAAGGAGTTTGTGTGGGGGACCCCAAAAGTGTGTGGGCCTCACTCTTCCCCCACTCTGATGCAGCCAGCCACTCTCAGGAGAGGAGAGCCCAGCCTGGGGGTATGGTGGGGAGCAGGGCCTGCCCTGTGGACACCTGAGGAAGGCAAAGAGAGAAAGAGGCCCCAGAGCAAAGGGATGGGGAGGGGCCAGATTTCGGGGACAGGTCTAGGGGAAATGAGGACAGAACAGAACTGGGGGGGTGTGGGTCAGAGAGACAGGTTCACCAGGGTCGGAGGGCAGTCTGAGGAGCACTGGGGAAAAGGGACTGCAGGGAGCTGGCTAGTGGCAGCCAGGTGGGCGGGGACCCCAGGGCTGGGTGCAAAGCCACAAGTTGTTGCTGAGCGGCTGGCCTTGGTGTCAGCTTCCTCAGAGAAGCAGCTGCTCTGAGCTGCCCTTCCCCACCCTGCACCAGGATGGGGTGTCCTATGGCAGCTGCTGGAGGAACAGGCAGGGTACCACGAAGTGCAGGTGGGCAGGGACGACAGCGAGGCAGCGGAAGCAGGACCCCTAGGAGGGTGGTGAGAGGTCAGCAGAAGCAAGAAGCCTGTGGCCCAGGTCTGAGTTTCCTGCAATGACCAGGTAGTGCTAGGATGGCTGAAAGAGTTCTTATTTTTATTTTTCGCAATACTGAGTATTGCGCCCAGGGCCTTGCACATGTTAGGTTAAACACCGTACCACTGACCTTCTTCCCCAACCTTTAAAATATTTATTTTTTGTGTGTACGCAGTAGTGGGGATTGAACTCGGGGCCTCTGCATTGAACTAAACCCCCAGCCCTTTGCTAAGTTGCTAAGTTGGCTGGGCTAGGCTCCAACTTGTGACTCTCTGACCTTAGCCTTCCTGGTTGCTGGGATTTTGACATATATCACCATGCCCTTTCATTTATCTGTCTATCAATTTTTTCATTACTGAAGGTTGAATATAGGGCTTTTGCAGTGAGTTACATCCCCCACTTTTTTTTTTTTTTTTTTAAGACAGGATCTCACTGGAGCCCGGGCTGGTCCTGAACTCACCATGGAGTCCAGGGCTGGCCTTGGACATACAGGAATCCTGCTTCAGCCTTCCAAGTGCTGGGATTACAGGCACGCACCAGCAAGCCCAGTTTACAAACTAGGGCGGTATGCTTGCTGGGCAAGCCCTTTAACTGCTGTGCCATTCCTCCAGCCCCTTAGTTTTCATTTTGGGACAGGGTCCTGCAAAACTGTTAAATTGCCCAGGCTGTGCTTGAACTTGGGATACTCCAAGCCGCAGAGTCCCAGAGCCCTCGGATTACAGGAATGCACCTCCTTGCCTTGCTGGCTGGCTGGCTGGTTTCCGGTTTCAGTACTGGAGATTGAATCCAGGTAACACTGACATACATCCTCAGCCTTTTATTTTTTTAAATTTTGAGACAGTTTTGCTAATTGCCCAGGGCAAGCTCACACTTGCAAGTGCCCTGCCTTAGCTTCCTGGGTAGCTAGGATTAGACATGTGCACCCAGCCTGACAGGGTTCGTAAGGCTGCTTCCCACCCAGGGACCCCAGCTTCCTGGCAAAAACAGCACAGGAGGCCAGAGGGGCAAAGCCAAGAGAAGCCCCTTTTTGGGAAGGAAAATGGAACTTAAGGATTTGGCCTCCTGCACTCATGACTTCTGTCTGGACTCGGGGGAGGGACCGCCTCCTGGGTGAGCTGAGGACAAGGCATTCCTTCCCTCCCCCTTTTCACAGTTCCAACAAACCCCTCCCCTTAAGCAGAGTCCTGCTGTGACCTGGGGAGTGGGGGGGACGCAGACAATGGGGTGTGTCAGGGGCCACATTAACTGGCTCCTCCACCTGGCCCAGCACCCACTGCCTTAAGGCCAGAGTCAGGCTCAGCACCCACAGAGCCTTTTGGCACAGGCTGGCTTCTCCGCAGTAGCACCTGGAGGAGTGACAGGGCCACTATCCTACAGCAGTAGGAATGCCCAAACATGGAGGGGGGAAAGGAGATGGGCAGCTTCGGGAGAGCCTGAGACTGAGGGAAGGAGACAGGCTCTACAGGGCACCTGCCAGCCAGGGCTGGCCCTTTGACGTTATTCATGTCTGTCTCCCCCAGCCTCCCAGAGGGGAATACCCAAGCCAGCAAGGGAGAGCCACCAGCTAGGAACTTGTACTGCAGAGGTGTGGAGGCAGGTGGCCCCAAGGCCTTCTCTAGGACCCTTTCCAAGGGGGTCTCCTGTCTGAGGGCTTGCATAGAGGGACAGGAGAGGCCTAGCTGTAAAGAACATGGAAATAGAGCCTAGCTCATCTCTGACCAGTTCTGAAGGTTGCTGACCATCTGCAAAGGCATACAAGGAAAACTGTCCTCAGTTAGGACAAGTTAGTCTAGGGAGTGGGTGGGTGTCCTCATGCCCATCCCCTCCCCATCTCTGAAGGCAAGTCCCTGAGGGCTGGCAGGGTTTGGGGGAGGGAGAGCCTCAGAGCACCAGTTGCCGCTAGATTAGGAGAGGATCAGGCCCTGCCTACCCTGGGCGCCAACGCTCTTGCTGGCCATCTAACTTCGAGAACGCAGCATCCAGGTCTCCAGAGCAACTACTCCCCACCCCCTCCTTGCAGGTCTGATTCTATCCCTAGTCTCCTGAGGCCAAGGTTTGGGGGAGCCCCAGGGATGAGACACAAAAGGGAGGGCCAGTAGGCTTCCCCAGGCCAGCCCCAGCCTGGGTGGCCCATATGCCCAGCTGTCTCCTGTCCGTCTCTCTGCAGGACGCAAGGCCCAGAATAGCAAGGTCATGAGCATGGGTAGGGCCTTGAGGAGCAGGGCAGAGGCCAAGGGGCAGGAGCGTGCAACTCCACTGCACCTGGAAGGACACAGACTAGGAAGAGGCGGGGTGGGGAGGGAGGAGGCTAAACACACCCGGGAATTCTTCAGACCCTGGCCATCCTTGGGACCCACCACTTCAGTGTGGGAAGCCCAGGGGTGCCCTCTGTTGGAGGAGGGTGCAGCCCCGGTGCAGCCAGATGAATTCAGAGAAGAGACTGGGATTACACAGGGGGTGCGGCAGGGACATAGGTGCTGCACACGCACTGGCCATAGGCCAGGCTCCTCTCAGTGAGGGAGTGAGTCGGAGAAGATTTAGGGATGGAGGAGCTGAATCAGCTGACTTTCAAGCAGGGCAGTAACCTGGACAAATACTTGAAATTCAAACAGAAACACGGAACCCTTTCTACAGCTCTAAAATGAAACTTGCTCCTTTACAGATTACGATACTAAGGGGCACAGTGGCTAAGTCTTGCCCCCAGGTTATATAGCAAATAAGAAGCAAAGAGCTGGGGGTAGGGGAACAGTCGGCGTTAGAGTACTTGCCAAGCAAGTGCAAGGCCCTAGGTTCAGTTTCCCAGCATCACATATGCTGGGCATGGTAGCACATGCCTATAATCCTAGCATCTGGGAGACTGAGGCACAAGGATTGCAGTGTGTTTGAGGCCAGCATGGGCTACACAGTGAATTCAGGACCAGCCTGGACTATAGAGCAAGACCCTGTCTCAATAAATAAATAAATAAATAAATAAATAAATAAATAAATAAATAAATGGCCAGGCCTAGAACTCAGCCCTTTGTCATATAGTCTCCAGCTTGCCTCTGAGAAAGAGGGATGGCCAGCCTGCAGCCAGACCGGCTGGCATTCCATCCCTCCCAACACAGACCATGTGTCCCCACCCTCACTCCCACTATCTCATTCTGCCTTTCTCCCATGTATAAAGCCTAACTCAAGAATTCAGAGTAGGGGGCTAGAGGAATGGCTCAGTGTTCTTGCCTAGCAAGAGCTAAGTCAAGCACTAAGTACCAGAGTTCAATTCCCCAGCACCACATAAAAGCTGGGTATGGTGGCGCTTGCCTGTAATTCCAGCACTTGGGAGGCTGAGACAAGAGGATTGCTGTGAGTCCAAGGCCAGCCTGGGCTCCATAGTGAGTTCAGGGCCAGCTGGTGCTACAGAGCGAAAACCTATCTCAAAAAAAAAAAAAAAAAAGAAAGAAAAGAAAAGAATTCAGAGCAGGAAGTCCTGGTGGCAATCATCAATCCCATCATCCATTGTCCTGTCTTATTAAAAGAAGCTACGGAGACCCCACTAAGCACCAATGAGCTCTGGATTCAACGCAACAAACCAGACAGGCCCTGGCGGAGTGACTGCCATGAGGGACCAGGACAGGAGAGTGACAGGCATATGGACACAGCCCTCAGACCGGCCCTCAGAATCTATTTCCCCTCTGGTCTCAGCTCTGGACCAAATGACAAGCAGTGAGCAGACTTCTGGGACCTGCCCACCCAATACCCAGGCAAAAGCAGCTACACCCATCACTAGAGAACTGAGATAAACCCTTTTATTTATTTATGCTTCTCCATTTTGTTTAAAACAACAACAACAACAACCTTAATATAACTGACAGCCCTTCCCCCTCACCCTAAGTGGGTTGGGGGTGGTTAATGGGGAAATGGCCCCCAGGGATGGGGCTGGTCAAAGAGCCCCTCAGGGAGGTAATGGAGCCCAAATCCCCTATGCAGGGAAAGGGGCACCTGTAGTGTACAAATCGGGGAGTTAACAGGGCCCTGGAACCACTGCTTGTACCAACATACACGCCCTTGGCCAACAAGGGTCAGGGAGCATGTGGGGAGGGGACTCCCACCCTGTCCTCTGCCAACCCCACGTCAGGACCTGAGGGCTGAAGAGCAAGAAGAGTGGCGAGAGGCTGGGGTGGGGAGTCTCACACGAAGGAGTACTGGTTATTAATGGCTCTGAGATGGCCCCCTTCTTCTCCATTGCCCCCTAGTGGTAACTGCTGGAGTTGTACCGTCGGGGTCGTGTCCCCTCCAGAGCCAGCACCACCCTGGGCCTCCACGCCTGGCGCTATGGCCTCTTCCAATTCAACCACGGGGACCAGCTCAGCCACGGGGACCAGCTCTTCCTGGACCCCTCCACTGCCCGCTTTCTCTTTCTCTTGCCTCTCTTTGGCTGCTGCGGCTGCTGCTGCCGCCACTTCTGGCGCCCCCGACGCCTCTTCTGCCCCAGGATGTGGGGGATCTGTCCATGAAGGGGGTTCAGGGGCCTGGGGTGGGTCATGGGAGGTGCTCGATTCTGGATAGGAATGGTAAGAAGACAGACTGATGGTGGAGGGAGGCGAGCTCTTGCAGTGGCCTCCCCTTCACTCATCCCCCCAGGAACAATGTGCTATCTCCCCCACATCCCCTCTCCTGAGCAGCCCCCCTCCATGGAGGATGGATCATGGGCGGCGGTGAGAGGAGGACCACACTTACACACAGGCACTCGCTCCGAAGGGCATGAGGGTGGAGGAGGCATCGGGGTAGCATCCATCTCCCTCGCACACCCCTGCATGGCTCCCGGCCTGCTCCCGGCCTGGGGGGGAGGGGCAACGTGGGGACAGATGGGACGCTGGGGTGGGGAAAGGGAGAGATCAGACAGGGACATCAGACATCAAGGGAGGAGGGTGGGGGATCAGATCAAGCATCCCCCAGAAGGGCAGGCCCGAGGCAAGGTAGTGACAAAGGGCAAAGACAAGGCCAGGGAGGATGGATCCGGGAGACAGACACGATGGAACGGAGGGTCCAATGGAATGGGAATGTGCCAACCCAGCTCTCCACTGCCTCCCGACTCAGCAAGGAGCCTTTATACCTGCCTAAATCCTAGCAGCTTTTTCTGTCCCTTGCAGACCCCTCATGAAGGGGTCTTTGCTGCCCTACACTCCCCTCACAGCCTCTCCTCACAGCCCCCCACCCCATCTTTCTGGCACACACACCTCACTTCTTGGGTGCACGGGCACCTCCTCCCCTGCAGACCTGCTCTGCTCACCCTGCTGCCGTTGGGAGGGCACATAGCTGACCAGGACAACATCACTGGAGCCTCCTGACTCCAGAGGGATGGGGTGCACCCGGAAATGCTCCAGCATATCGAAAATGGACTGGAACCACAGGTGCTGGACCCGGCACTGACCCTCCTCATTCAGTGACAAGCGCAGGTGCTGAGGGCGGGATAAGCACATGAGATGGGTGCCTGAGCCCCTGCCAGTTGCAAACCCTCCTCCCTGTAGCACAGGACCTGCTCAACCACAGGCTTGCTTACCTTGGCCTTGCCCTGGAAGTTGAAAGTGAGGACGTATTCACCCCGCCTTGTCTCACTCTGACGTACCAGGAAGACACCGTGGGAACTGGTGCCTCCTTCCAGCACTAACTGGGCAGCCTTGAGTCGAGAGAGCATCCCGTGGAACCAAGGATATCCTGAGAGGGGCTGGTCCCCCTCACCTCCCTCTGCCTCCCCCTGGAACAGGAAGGACCCTTCAGGAGGGAGAGAGGGAAGGAAACCGGAGTGTGAAGAAAGCTGCCCCCTCCTGGGAGAAAAAAGCCTTCATTTCCCCACGAGGTGCCTCCTCCCACCACCTGTCATTCCCTCCCATGGGGCCAGATCCCAGATCCCAAGACAGTGTCAGGGTGGGCCCCTGGCCTGGAGACAGAAACATGCACTCGCCTCTGGTACCTGTGGCTGTTTCCGGAGTGTCCAGGGGAGGGTAGGGGGTTGAGAGGGGATGAACTGTCCCCGCTGGGGGGCCCTCCTCAATGGGGATGCGGGGGGGCAACTCTGGGGGAAGCAGTTCCATTGAGTCAAAATGAGAGGCAGCAATGGAGGCAGAACTGGGGGAAATGGATGCTGAGGGCCGGTCTGAGAGGCCCCCATATGCCCCTGGAACGAAACAGAGGCCAGCAAAATTGAGAACCCGCGAAGTTCCTCTCCTGCAGGCCTGGTCTCCTGTTTTCCCTAATGGCTCCAACTTACGCCTCTCGCCCTGCTTAGGGACAAGGGCTATCGCACATCCTAGAATCCAAGTGTGCCTGTATCTTTTTTGAATCAATAGCTGAAAGACTGTTGCAGAAGCAGGGGAAGGTAGAGTCCTTTAAATATTCTCACATTAGAAAGGAGCCCAGGGGCTGAGAGCATAGTTCAGTTAGGGTGCTCGCCTAGGTCCCACAACAAGGTCCTGAGGTTGATTCCCTGGAATTGCATTAACTGGGCATGGTAGTATGCGACTATAATCCCAGCACCTGGGAGGCTGAGGCAGGAGGATTGCTGTGTGTCTGAGGCCAGCATGGGCTACACAGTGAGTTCGGCACCAGCCTGGACTACAGAGCAAGACCCTGTCTCAAAGAAAAAAAAAAAAAAAAGTCCAAGCTGCATACAGTGATAAACACCTGCAATCCCAGCTACCTGGGAGGCTGAAACAGGAGAACTGAGCTCAGTCTGGGTAATGCAATAACTATGCAAGAGCAACTCAAAATAAAAGATACAAAAAGAGCTGGAGATACAGTTCAGTGCAAAGGCTCTGGATTCTACTCCAGTACTAAAAAACAAAAACAAAACAAAACAAAAATAACTGGAGTCTTCGAGATCTACAGATAAAGCTCCCAACGTTTTTCCCCATTGGGGATTTTTCTTTTTTTTGGAGACAGATTCTCACCAGACTAGCCTCAAACTCAAGATCCTCCTGCTTCAGCCTCCCAAGTGCTGGAATCACACATATGTGTATGCCCAGTTCAAAAGGTCCCAACTCTGGAGCTGGGAGCATAGCTCAGCAGGCAAAGCACTTGCTTAGCAGCAAGTAGAAAGCCCTGTGTTCGATCCCCAGTACCACATAAGTCAGGCGTGGCGGCACACACCTGTAATTCCAGCAGGACTGCAGTGAGTTTGAGGACAGCCTGGGCTCCACGTAAGTTCAGGACCAACTTGGCCTACAGCGAGACCCAATTGAAAAAAAAAAAGCTCTCAACTCTAACAGACATCAAAAATCTTATTAACTCTTTCTCAAGCTGAACCAACTTGATCTTTACTTTACTTTTCATCCACATGCTCTTTACTTTAGGACATTAACTCCTCCAGTTTTCCTGAAGACCCTGTGTCCCCCACCTCAGGTCTCTGCATGGGTCTTCTGCCTCCTCTGAATCACGTTTACTTCTCTCACCACCTGTGTAGTGGTCCCTTGATTCTACTTCCCCTATTCTCTTCCTCCTGAGCTCCCCAGGCACCTCCTGCTTCTGCTCCTCAGAGGACACTAAGCACAAATTCTCCAATTTGGGGACATACTTTTTTATCAGGGGTGATGTCTTGCCAGCCCAGCTAGTGGGAGCCCAGGGAGGACAAGGAGTTTATCCCGGGCTCCTAAGTTCCCCCATCCTGCCTCAGGCCTAGCACAGAGCCAGGGATGTAGTAGGGCCTGCCTATATGTCTGCCTGGACCTAGATGCATGTCAGCTGTAATGCTCAGAAAGCATGTGTGGAGTGGAGGGAAGGGGCTCAGGAATCAGGCTAGCATAGCCCATCTTTGCCAGTAAAAACATACTATTTCCTCTCTGGTCTTGGCTGCCCGAGAGCTGATAACCTCTAAGGTCCATTCCAGATCTAAGAGTCTGCAATTCCACTGTTCATTTGCCGAGCAGTGGCTGTGTGCTAGGACTGCGAAAATGAAACTCAGGATAGGTAGTCAGGAGAGAGGGATAGAGTGGAGGCCAAGTCTAGAAAGGTGAACTGGACCCTGGCCAGGAAGATGCAGGTCTTTGTGTCTATGAGTGTTGTGGTCAGGTCAGAAAGGAAAGAGGGAAAAGAAAGTTTGATGCCCTTGATATATGTACAGAAACGGAGTAAAAACAAAACAAAGATGTCTACAAGGCACTAGAGTGGGGGCCTCAAGGAAACTTAGGGAAGAAGTATAACAAGGCCGGGCAGGAAGGTTGGGTAGGAGTTTGTGTAAGGCCGTGTGAGATAATGATAGTTCTAAGGGCAGACTAGGGCTGGCGATGTAGCTCAGTGGTAGGGCACTCACACAATACACTAAGGCCCTAGGTTCAATCCCCAGCACCACAAAGAAAGAAATGGCAAACTGTAGCCCAAGAATGCTTAGGTGGTATGTTTGGGCACAAAAGACAAACAGAGGGAAGGGGTGGGTAACGGGGAACAGAAACGAGAGGCCTGACAGCAGGAGCCTTGCACAGTGGGCTCCGAGGCTCCAGCTCTCTGAGGTGCCACCTTACCCTGTGACAGGCGGTCATTGCTCTCGCTGGGTCCCAGCATCAGGTCCTGGCTGGGCAAACTCTCTGAGTGATTCAGGCAGGGTGGCTCCAGGCTCTCTGTGTTCTCCTTTGTGAGGAAGGAGGTCCCAGGGGCCAAAGGGAGGGTCATGGGGCGGGGGCTGGTAGCAGGGCAGGGTCTGCAGAGACAGGGAAAATGGTGCTGGGGATAAAGTCACAGGAGAGAGGCACAAGGCTGCTCCCGACCCTCTCTTGGTGACAGAAGGCAGGCTCCTCACCCAGGGCTCAGGCATTCTTGGATGTCGGACACCCAGGCCTTCACATGGAGAGCATCGGCGGTCTCCAGTATATACTCCGAGGGGCCTTCCACCTATGGGGCCAAGAAGGGGGCTTCAGCCAGGAGCGGGCAGGGAGGAGACCAGAGCCAGGTTCCCCAAATGAAAGCACAAACAACTGCTCTTCTACCCCACGTACAGAAAAGCTGCAGCCCTAGGGTCACATTTTCAAGGCACCAAACATCCTTCTGCCAGTGACACTTGCTTACATGTGCTGAGAGCTTTGGGCCAGCAGCAGCACTCCACAGGAACAGGGCCTCAGAGCGCCTACCTTAACCACAAACGTGTTCTCGCGGTCAGGCATCTCCAGAGCTGTGGTTGTCCGAACATCTGTGATAGTAGAGCAGGGGATACTGAGTCGGGGCCGAGATGCCTAAGGGGGAGAGGCAACAAGACCCGGTCGGTGGTGCACAGAAACCTCTCCTTCCTTCCCTCCAGACCTTCGCATTCCCTTATACATCCTAGGGGAGTCGGGCAAAAGGCTCTTTCAGTCCTGCCGTGGCTACTAACTCAAGAGCCCAGGATGAGGTCAAGAACAAAAAGGCAGCAAAGCTACCATCTATGTGGGCAGTTAAGCCTTTGGCTTGTATGCAGGACTGAGTATCACCTTCTCTGACCTAGAGATCTATAGCTGACTCCCAGTTTCCCACCCTCCTCTGGGCCTCACCTTGGGTGGTACAAAGAACTCCAGGCGACTTCCTCCTCCTCCTTCTCCTTCACTTCGAAGCAGTAAGCGACACTTCTGCCACTGTGGCTGCCCCCCGCCTCCTGAGGTCAGCCCGGCTGCCCCTCCTCCCCGGCCTACTCCGGCTGGGTCAGGGGCAGCCTCTTCAGCCCCCATGAAGCTCAGCAGCTCTTCCCTCTGTACCAGCCCTGATCCATCCTTCAAGGTCCCTCCGCCCCGACTGAGTCTCAGCCTCTCAAAACGGTGAGTCCATCTCTCCCCAGGGGACGTGCCATCACTAACCAGCCCCCTACCAAGGATCCCAGCCCCGCCAGAGGAGTTGGAGTTGCTGTTGCCACCTAGGACTGGAGGGCCCGATGAGGCCTCCAGGGGCCCAGCTGGGGAGGGAGGGTCAATGGTCCCCCGCCACTGTAGGATGCCGCGAACTGAACCTCGGACCGAGCGACCCACTGAGCGGAGGGAGAAGCGTTTCTTGAGCTTCGGCTTTGAGGAGGTCGTTGAAGAGGAAGAGACTGAGGAAGGGAGGGGGCCGGCCAGGTCCTCAGATGATCGAGAAGGGCCCAGCACAGCCAGGGGCCCGCCCGCCCTGCAGCTCTCAAGGGACAAGTCGTGGGACGGTGGAACCTCCACACCGGGACTCAGGGGGGCCAGGACTGGCGGTGAGAGGGAGCCAGAGGCCCGGGCGACTTCAGCTTCAAAGTGCTGCAGGAAGAGCTCAGCGAAACGGCGGGAGAAGGCGGCCTCTGCCCCGGGCCCTGCATACTGGGGGTGGGAGGCCAGGTAGAGGCGAAAACGACGGGCAAAATCCAGGGCAGCAGCCCGGGCATGGGACTCACAGAACTCCCGCCAACTTGGGGGAGGAGGTGGTGGCAGAGGGGGAGGAGAGGGGGAAGCCCCATCCTCTGGAGAAGGGGCACCATTCATGATAGGCCCCAGGAGGTGGAGTGGGGGCACCTGTGGGGAGAGGCAGCAAAGAGGGAAGCGGCCAGAAGACACGGGGTGAGCGGCAGCAGCTGCGGAAGAGAGAGGCACAGACAGTCACTGCAGAGGTGGGACCGGGGACGCGTCCCACCCAAGCCAGGGACTCCCTACTCTGCTCCAGCCTCCAACCTGTCTCTCTCCTGTGGCTTCTGCAATCGCTCTCCCTGGTTTGGGATCCTCCACCAGGGCCCTTTTCCACGCCACTGCCATCCCTTCTCTAAGATGATCCTCTGTGTGTCTCCCACACTTTCTCACAAGAGAGGCTGCCGCAGGGTCATCTTACCTTTCCCGGAGACAGGATTTAACCACTTTCCTAACAGTTGAGAAAACCGAAGCTCAGCCAAGTTTTACAACTCCTGAGTCTATTGTTTTGTTCACTGTATGGTCCTTGTTCCCCACAGAGTACCTGAACCACAGCCACAGCTCCTTACTGCCCCAGCTCTTGGGAGGGAGATAGAGGGGTGGAAGACTACAGAGCTTAAAGACCCCGTCTCCTGCACCCTGGGGTCCAGTTCTAAGTAAGAAGTTAACTCAATTCAGGCTGATGGATGGGAAATGGGTGGAAAAAGCAACTGTCCTGGAAGCTGACTCCAGAGCCCAGCATCCAAGCACCATGTGAAGACTTGGAATGACCACAGCCCCGATCTTGGCTACCCCCTTTAGTCTGGGGCCCAGCAGCGGCAGTACAGAGGAAGAGATGGTGGACTGGGTTAGGGCAAATCTTGGCTGGCCACAACATAAATAAAACATCACAGGGAGCTGGGGCCCTGGGACTTTCCTATTTCGGTCCCTGAGAGGCATGCCCTTAAGGCTGGTTAGCCTGGGGCTTAAGGTCAGGGATTCTAGCGTCAGACTTGAACTGAACTGCCCCCCCCCCCCCACCAGCTCAGCTAGCCATTGCCTATGGGATCTTGAACAAATTACACATCTTTTTTGAGCCCCAGCTTTTTTATCTGGAAAGCAGAACTAATGATCTCTAACCCCTAGTTGCTGAAAAAAATGAAATGGAATGAGACATGTCAGTGCTTGACACAAAGCAAGCACGGGAGAAATGAATGCCATTATTACTATGTTTATGGGGGAGGACAGCATCAGAGTGCCAATGTTCTAAAAGAGAAATCAGAGAAAGGAAGCGCGTTCCTAAGATTTCACGACTAGAAAGAGGCAGAGCTGGGTGTGGAATTTACAACCCGTGGCTCTTTGGTTAGTGCTCCTCCCCCATGCTATTCCGGAGAGTGTTAAGTAGCTCAGGAAAAGTCTCCCCAGACCATCAGCGGCCCTACACTCCTGCTCAAACCCACAGCCACAAATGTAAGTCAGCGACTCCTTCCTCTCTTCCTCGGCCTCAGCCCTACACACTCTGATGGCCCCAACCCTAAGGGACAACTCCAAACCCACGAGAAGCAGCCAGGAGATGCGGGAGTCATGGAGCAGAAGGGAACCGAGCCAAGAGGTGCAGACACAGCAGAGACGGATCCCCCGCCAGAGGCCACCTCGGCTCGCACAGCCCACCCAGCCCTCTGCACCAATGGCAGACCCAGCCCCCTTCAGGCCCGCTGACCATGCAGCTCCTGAGCTGGTGACTCAGTTTCTCTTCTGTCAAGCAGGACTCAGAAACCTTTTCCCGATGCACCTGCCTCTTGGCTCAGTTCTGACATTTCCCGAAGGGCGGGTAGTGCAGGATCCGTTCCTAGCTCGGACCCTCTGGGCCCCTTTGGGTCCCGTGGTCAATCCACTTCGACCCGACCCTACTCGCGGGACACCCCACGCACGCCCATTCCCCGGGGCCGCGGCCTCCGGGGGACCAGCCCTGTCCGCTGCACTCTTCGGGGCCAAGTGCCCCTCCTTCTCCAGGCCCCCACGCCCACCCCCACCCTGGACTCCCCTCAGGCGCCGGCTCAGGTCGCTGAGAGGGAAGAGGCACTCGAAAAGGGGGGGTTCCGGTTCCGGTCCCACCTGCATCTCGGTCCCCGCGGTTAGCTCCAGCGGCGGCGGCGGCTCCCGCTCCCAGCGCCCACCCCCCTCCCCTCCGCGGCGAGCGCCCAGCCCAGTTCTGCGCAGGCGCCAAGACCCCCTTTCCCGTTGCGGAAGGAAACGACCATAGAGAAGAGCGGCGAGAGGGAAGGGCACCTTCGTACTCACTTGCGCCATCCTCCTACTCGGCGCAGACCCTTGAGCGGCTAAGAGGAATGTGAATCTCCTTCAGCTGCGGTGACTTCTCCAGGGGCAACGAAAAGAGACCACAGAGGCAGCCGTGGGAAGGAGCTGCGTTCACCAGAGCGTCCTCGCGGGACAAAAGGAAGAAGTCAACCATAGAGGTACCACCTTGGAGGGCTCGCCCTGAGTCCCTCCTGCAGGCTAGAGTGGCCTCCGAGGACCGGAAGCCAGCGAGATGATAAGGCTCCGCTCTGCAGCCTAGAGCGCCCGGCTGGGCGGCCGAAGGGGGACGCGGACACCGCCCCCAAGAACCTGGGCGAAGAAGTGGGTGACCTTGCGGAGGCCCCCAGGAGGTGGAGCCTGAACTTACGATTTTGCTTTTTGTGGGAAGGGGCTGGTAGTGAAGAGGATTCCTCTCTGAGATGGGAGATCAGTACGGGGGCGGGAGGGAGGCAGGGCGAGCAGGGGCACGTTACAACAATGAGGCCAGTTTGGGACTTGCTTGTGGGATATTAGCAGGTATGTGAACAAACAAGTGGAGTTCAAGAGAGGCATCAAGGCCAGTTACAGGAATGAAGAACTGTCAGTATAGAAGGTGGTTGAAATCATGTGCCTCACTTAGCGATACAGTTGATCCAGCTCCAGCTGCCCTAAGCAATAAAGAAATTTGTGACTGGAGTAGTTGAAAAATGTAGAGTGTTTCAGGATCTCTGAACACAGGAACCAAAAGACACCAGGAACCTGTGGATCACCATCTCTGGTCCTACTTTCTCCATGTATTTGGTTTCACTCAGGCAGGCCCTCCTCACTTGGCAAGAGGGCATTCCATGTCTCCAAACGTTAAGTCTAAACTTAGCAACTTGATAGAAGGAAAATGAAGGCCTCTTACCAGACATTCCCAATGAAATTTCTAGAGCAGACTATCTAATTGGATCAAGTGCCCATTCTGGAATGCAAGCAAGTGACCTCAGAGATGAAGATGGACGCATGCCCTGCCTCACATGTTCAAGGCTGAGGCTGCCAGAGCTTACTGTGGAAATGTGAGTTCTGTAGAGCTAATCGTAGCCCCCCAGCTCTAGCGACACCGATATCAGCTCGCAGACAGCCTTTGTTAAGGTTTTCATCACCACCTTTTCCCACCCCCCTTCAGTGAAAGAGACCCTGTTCCTTAAGATCTACAGTCACCGTTTTTCTGCAGTTGGTCCATTCATCTAGGAGAGATGCAGTAGACTACACAAAGGCAGGGGACTGCTGCTGAGTTAGGTTTGGAAGTGGTGTATCCAGCGCTGTCCAGTAAAACTTTTCTTTGGGGTAAAGGTGAGGGCATGCTGGAGATGTGATGCCAGACCTTGGATGTGTTAGGCAAGTTCTGTACTACTGAGCTGTATCAGCCCCCCAAAAACTTTCTGAGATGACTGAAATATTCTGTATCAGCATCATCCAATATTGTAGCTGTGAGCCACACATGCTATTACACATTTAAAATGTGGCTCGTGTGGCTGAGGAACTGAATTTCTAATTAGTTAAAACAGCCCAGGTAGTTGATAGCTTCTGTATGACTGTAGGAGGTGTCCTCATACAACTAGGAGGAGCTGTCCAGCAGAGATAGATTTCTAGTCTGAGCTGTACAAAGCAATTTGGTGATCAGATAAGAGCAGCTGTTAAAGCCATGGATATAAGTGAGACTGTCCAGATAATATATGTAGTTCTGGGAAATCACATTTAACAGTAGGCAAAGAGAAGTGGAAGGTATTAAAATGATATCTTGCGTAATGTTTCCCAGAAACATGCTGAGACAAAGATTCGTGTTCAAGTGATCCATTAAGAAAGTGCTTCCTGGGCTAAGGATATAGCTCAGTGGTAAAGCACGTACTTAGCAGGCAGGAGGCCATTGGCTCAATCCGTAGAGTGTGTGTGTGTGCACACACACAAACACATACGTGCTACCAAAAGAAATTAGTAAGGAACTGGGAAATGGTAAAGCGAGGAAAGGAAGTATGTGTTATCAGGCAGAGGGCAATTATACAAGGGAGTCCTGGAAGTAAGTTACACCTCCCGTTTGTCCAAAAACAAGGATGCCGAGCCTTTCCCCTCCCCCAGTACTGGGAATTGAATCCAGAGCTCCATGCTGATCTACATCCCCAGCCTGTATTTTTGTTTTTATTTTGAGACAGGGTCTTACTAAGTTGCTAAGTTGTCCAGGCTGGGCTCAAACTTGTAATCCTCCTGCCTCAGCCTCTTTGAGTGCTGGAATTACTTGCATGTACCACCACACCCAGCTGAGTTTAGCTTTTTGTATACTAATAACCATAGCTTACAGCCACTGAACAAACCCTGGGAGATGCCAATTCCCAGCCACTTCTGTCAAGGGAAGCCAGTTCCTTGAGGATGTTCCTCAACATAAATGCGCGTGAAAAAAATTAGAAGTTCTGTTGGAAGCGAAACCACAAACCAGTGGAATATGGGAGCCCAGGCTGTGTGTGTATTTATGTGTCCTGGAGGAAATGGGCAAAACACACAGTATAAAAGGGACCCATGCCAGTTGTGGTGACGGACACTTGTAGAAAACATCGACATCATTGAGTGACATTGGTCAGAGTAATTTTAAGGAAGTAGTGGTAGCAAAAGGCAAATAATATTGAAGAGTGAGTGGAAGATGGAGGAGAGGAGCTGCAGGCATAGCTCAGTGATTTGGGCCCTTGTTTAGGACGTCCATGGCCCCAAGTTGGATCCCCCAGCACCACAACAGCTGGGCATATTGATGCAAACCTGTAACCTCAGCACACTGGATGCTGAGGCAGGAGGATTATCCTGGGTCCCATAGAGTTCTGGACTAGCCTAAATTACAGAATGAGACCCTGTCTCAAAAAAAAAAAAAATGCTGGAAGGTTTGCTGAGAAAAACTTGGTTATGTTGCAAACATGAGGGGAAAAGAAGCTGGTAGAGAGGATGGTCACTGAAGGAACAAGGTTCTGGGCAAGGTGGAAATGATGCAATTCAGGCCAAGATTTAACCAAGGTATATTAGTATAAAAGAGCCAGAAGTGGTGGACACTTGTAATCCCAGCACTACAGGAGGCATAGGCAGGAGGGTTGCCATGGTTTTAAGGCCAGCCTGGACTACACAGTTCAGAATCAACCTAGACTACAGAGTGAGACCCTGTCTCATAGAGAGAGAGAGAGAGAGAGAGAGAGAGAGAGAGAGAGCGCCAGGCCTGGTGGTGCAGGCCTGTAATTTCAGCACTCTGGAGGCTGAGGCAGAAGAATCTCAAGCTCAAGCCCATCATGGGCAAATTAGTGATTTATGAGACCTTGTCTCAAAAGATAAAAATAGGCTGGGAATGTAGCTGTGATGAAGGTTCTGGGCTCAATCCCCAGTACCACAAAAAAAGACACAGAGAAGCACTTCTTTTTGAAGAATAGGCTGGAGGAATGGCACAGCAGTTAAAGCTCTTGCCCAGGAAGCACAGGCCCTGGGTTCGATTCTCCAGCACCATATATGCTGGGCATGGTGGCACATGCCTGTAATCCTAGCACTTGGGAGGCTGAGACAAGAGGATTGCCATGAGTTCAAGGCTAGCCTGGGCTACACAGTGAGTTCACGACCAGCTTGGGTTGCAGACCAATACCG
The DNA here is from genome assembly GCA_004027205.1 of Ctenodactylus gundi. Classification (NCBI taxonomy): domain Eukaryota; kingdom Metazoa; phylum Chordata; class Mammalia; order Rodentia; family Ctenodactylidae; genus Ctenodactylus; species Ctenodactylus gundi. The sequence continues at coordinate 585,410 of PVKB01000363.1, forward strand.
TCAACAAAAAAAAAAAAAAATTGAGTATAATACTCAGTTGTTTTCAGTTCTAATAGAAATCCCAACTTGAGCTAGTTTAAACATGAAAAGAGGGTTGTATATTGTTTCAAAGAATTGAAAAATCAGTAGAATGTCCTCAGACTTGGCTGGAGTCAGCGGGTCAAATATCTTTTTTTTTTTTTTTAACGACAGTGTCACCTTATAGTCTAGGCTGGTCCTGAACTCACTATGTAGCCCAGGCTTCCCTCAGACTCATAGTAATCCTCCTCCTTCAGTCTCCCAGGTGCTGGCATCATAGGCATGTGCCATGTCCAGCTAATTTTTATGTGAGGCTGGAGGGATCAAACCAAGGGCCTTGTGTACGCTAGGAAAGTGCTTTAACCACTGAGCTATGCTTCTAGCCTCTCAAACAATGTCGTTTTGAACATGGCCTTAGTTTCTTTTAGCTCTGCCTCCCTCTGGACTGTTTTTACTCTTACGTTATCTCTGTTAGCAAGATGGCCAACAGCAGCTCCAGGCTTTGTTCCACCAGTTTACAGTGTTAGTCAGTTTTTTGTCTCTATGATCAAATATACCTGTGGAAAACACTTTAGAGGTTTATTTTGGCTCACAGTTTCAGAGGTTTCAGTCCATGTACATTTTGGCTCCAGGGCAGAAACGTCATGGTGGAAGAAAGCTGCTCACCTTATGGTAGTCAAGAATCAAAGCATAAAGAGCCCAAGACGAGGTACAGCTTCAAAGGCAGGCCTGTTTCTTCCAACTAGACTCTACCTTCTGATAGCCCAGCCAGCCACTGAATTCAGCAATGTATTAATCCAGTTGATGAAGTTAGTGCTCTCACAACCCAATTACTTCCCTAGGTCTTCATGTCTGGCTGTCTAAGATAAATTGAATATGTCACAGAATACCTTTTTTTTCTGGGGGAGATGTGAACGTAGCAGATAGGCCAAAGTAACGATTACACCAACAACCAATTTGGTGAACCAAGGCGTTTATTGGGGTGCTTAAAGGAGTAATGCAGATAAGGAGCTACCTAATGGAGCTTAGGTGAGGGGTTGTTTACAAACTTATGGGTGACTTAAAAAGCAGTTGCATTGCCAAAGAGTGAATGCGGGCCCTTTGCACTGAATAACATCCTCAACTCTTCTTTATATTTTGTGACAGAATCTCACTAAGTCAATCTAGAGGCTAAATTTCTGAGACTGGGCTCAAACTTGTGATCCTCCTGCCTCAGCCTTCCAGAGTGCTGGGATTACAGCTTCTAGGTATCTGTTAATCCAATCAAGATTAACCATCACCACTCTTCAAGGAAAAGAAAGGATCACAGCTTTCCTAATAGCTTCAATACATGAAAAGAACGGCCTCATCATCCCAGCTTTTGGTTACCCTATGATCACCTGTTATATAATAAATTGTCTAGTCTTTGTCTGAAGTTCCTCGCACAGAGCTGCTAAAAAACTTGCAATTTCTTTTTTTCTTTCTTTTCCTTTTTCTGTTTTTTGTTATATATATTTTTTATTTTTATTTATTTATTTTTTTGAGACATGGTCTCGCTGTGTATCCCAGGCTGGCCTCAAACTCAGGCAATCCTCCTCCTTCAGCCTCCCGAGTACTCGGTTACAGGTGTGTACCAACATGCCTGTCTTATGTGGTGCTAAGGAATCCAGCTCAGGGCCTTGAACTTGTGAGCCAAGTGCTTTATTGCTGAGCTATTCTTCCAGCCCCTGATTTTTTTTTTTTTTTTTTTTTTTTTGAGACAGGGTCTCACTCTGTAGTCCAGGCTGGTCTTGAACTCACTGTGGAGCCCAGACTGGCCTTGGATTCAGAGCATCCCTCCTGTCTCACCCTCCCAAGTGCTGGGATGCATCACCACGTCCGGCTTATATGGTGCTAGGGAATTGTACTTAGTGCTTACCTAGGTGCTTGCTAGGCAAGTGCTTTAACTACTGAGCCATTCCTCCAGCCTGGAATTTCTTCAGTGATAGAAATGTTTGTTACTCGTGAGCCCCTTGGATCACACCTGAGTTTCTGCTAATAAGGTGACTCAAGGCATACTCTTACGTAGCTTCAGAATGAGGACTATTCACCAGAAAGATCAACCTGGTGGTTAGTTGGAATTTTGAGCCAGTCTATTTCCAGGGAGACAAAGGTAGCAAGGCACCAGGAGGGTGAGGTGTCATGATTTTAAGGTGAGACTACAACAGAGCTTGCCTTTAGACTCAGAATGTGCCCTGTGCAACTCCTCATTTAGCTGGTCCATATTTGTATCCAATAAAACTGTAATCCCGAATGTAGCCCTTCCCGAGTCTGAGTCACTCTTTTGAATTATTAAACTATGATGGGGAAAGTGTGGCCTCTTCTAGGAAGCCATGACTGGGTGATCAACCTCAGCCATCTCTTGTGACGTCTGTAACATTTACAGTGTTTCCAATTGGGTCATCTTATATCTGAGATTGGTATAATAAATACCAGTATGTTTGGAAGGGCATGCAGGGGTGGGGGTGGGTGAGAAGGCTGGGGATACAGCAGAAGTTGGTGCAGTGGTCCAAAGAAGGGCTGATGCCAGCTTGATGCAAGCTTGGCAGAGCAGTCAGGTCAGTGCCACAGCAACTACTAAGAGATTTTTGAAGAGGTGTTTCAAGGCTGGCTTGTCAGTAAATGAATGAAGGATGGCCTTGAACTTCCAATCAGGTTCTGGTAAGTGGCACTGAGGACAAACCTCTGGGATTTCTTCTTTAATCAGCTGCTATGTTGTCAGCCACATGCACTAAAGCCCACCCTCCTTCTAGAGCTACAAGAAAATTTAATGCTCATATAGTTTAACTTCTACCCCAACTGATAGAAGTAACATTGAGGCCCAAAAACTTAAAGCAGCTCATCTTTATTTATAAAATGAAATACAAATACAAAACTTGCTTTCCACTAAAAACATTGGGAAGCCTAAGCAAAGTACTCAAGTGAAATGAAGCAACATGTGATTTCTTCAACAAATACTTTATTCACCTAAGTATTAAGACAATATTTTTAGAGTAAAATATAACTTCTTACTGCCATGAGCTAGACATACAGGAAAACAAAAATAGAAATCAAGCAAACCAGTAAGATAATTCTGGACACCTAGGTGCTATGAAGAAAATCAGAGGGCAATTGAAAGAGGGCGACTTAGAGGCTACTTTAGACAGAAGAGGTGACATGTGAGGTGGGATCTGAATGAGAGGGAACGAGCCATGGCAAAATGCAGAGAACAGCATTCCAAGGAGAAGCAAGAGCATCTGCAAAGGTCCTGTGGGAAAAACAATACGGGATGTTTGCAACAGGGATGGTCAATGTTGCTGAGGGAGAGTGAGTGAAACAAGTCATACCAGATGAATTCAGTGGTGGGTGGAGCCAGATCACAGCCACAACCCAAACTCCTCCCTTTGACCCCGCACCTTCTTTTGAGGATAGAGCCCAGTGTCAACCTATTTTTACTTATGAATCTGAGACAAGATCTTCCTAAGTCACTGAAATGCCCAAGCTGGACTCCAATTTGTGATCCCCCTGCCTCAGCCTCCCAAAGTGCAGGGATTATAGGCCTGAGCCACCAGGTGTGGCTGGGTTATGTTTTATATTATAACTTTTTTTCTTTTTGAGACAGGGTCAGGGTCAGGGTCTTGCTCTGTATCCAGGCTGGTCCTGAACTCATTATGGATCCCAGACTGGCCTTGGACTCACAGCAATCCTCCTGTCTCAGCCTCTTGAGTGCTGGGGTTATAGGCATGCAGCACCATGCCCAGCTTATATGGTGCTGGGGAATCGAACTCGAGTACTTAGCGCTTGTGTAGTGCTTGCTTTAACTAAGCGCTGAGCCATTCCTCCAGCCCCTATGACTTTTTTTTGAGACAGTGTCTTGCTCCATAGTCTAGGCTGGTACTGAACTCACTACCCAGCCCAGGCTGGCCTCAGATTCACAGTATTTCTGCCTCAGTTTATTGAGTGCTAGTATCACAGGTATGCACCACCTGGCCTGATTTATGTGGTGCTGGGGAATCAAACTCTGGGCCACACACTTGCTAGACAAACACTCTAATCACTGTGTTATTCCTCCAGCCTCAACGGCTTTATTGAGATATAATTTATTTATCACATGCTACCACTGAGATACAATTCACATTATTTAAATAGGAGTTTGGGTGGATGAAATGGTACACGTGTAATCCTAGCTGCTTGGGAGATTGAGGCAGAAGAATCACAAATTAATAGGTATCCTGAGTAATTTAGTGAGACCCTGTCTTAATCCCCAGTAACACACACACATACACAGAGAGTTTGAGTTTCATTCTAAGTGCAATTAAGTATCATAGAAATAGAATTAGTTTTGGTGTACATTTTTTATAGTAGTGATTGAACCTACCACCTTCATACTGAGGTATATGCCCAGCCATTTTCTTTTTTTTTGATAAGGTCTCCCTAAGCCACTAAATTGCCCAGGCTGGGCTTGAACTTGTAATCTTCCTGCCTCAGCCTCTCAGAGTGCTAGGATTACAGGTGTGCACCACAACACCCAGCTACCGTTTATTAATTTATTTGTTTGCAGTGCCGAAGATCAAATTCAGGGCCTTGCACAAGCCAAGGGCATGCTCTACCTTGAGCCACACCCTTAGCTCGCCCTACTTACACATATTAAAGACTGCAAAGAAGGACTTGACAAGTATTGGGACTAAGAACAGAACCTCTGACACCCATTGAACAGCTCTTAAACTAGATGAGAGAGGGTCCCAGATGGAGCTGCAGCACTGACTGTGCTGAGAGTGAGAAGAGGTCACATTTGGGACATGACCTTGGGGAAAACCAGCAGGACTGGGGAATGGGCTGCGCTGCCCTCTACTAAGCTATATAACCAGAGCAGGATAAAAATGAGTTCTGTTTGCACATATTAAGCCTGCAGGACCACGGTGCTGTCTGTTGTGAAGACTCATTACAGTGTGAGTGCAAACACAAAGGTCTAGAGACAGGAACAGATGAAGGTGGCAGACGCAGAGGACAGGGACATAGATGAGGGAGGTCCACTCCAGTTTCATTCTCAGAACTGGAAAAACCAACAATGACATCCTGGCGCTAAGTTCTGTAAAAAGAGAGGAACTACCAGGATGTATTTGTTTTCAAAACCAGACAACCCAGGTTTTAACAATTAGGACCTGCCAGGTGGGCCTGGAGGTGCTTATTTTAGCACTATGGGATGCTGAGGCAGGAGCATTTTAAGTATGAGCCCAGTTTGGGCAATTCAGCAACTTTGTAGCAGGCTGTCTCATAACACAAATCAAAGGGGTTGGGAATGCAGCTTAGGGGAAAAGACCTGTCTTCCACCCCAGTACAACAAAAAAACAAAAACAAAAACAGACAAGGACATGCCAGGCAGTGGTACTGGCTTGTAATCTCAGTACTCTGGAAGACAGAGGCTAAGGCAGGAAGATTGCCAGTTCAAGCCACAGCCTGGACAACTTAGTAACTTGATGAGATCTTGTCTTGAAATAAAAAATAAAAATAGGCTGTAGGGTAACACAGTGTGAAAGCCCTCCAAGCCCCAGTATACGCTCCCCCCACCCCCCCCAAAAAATAGGCCACACCACCAGGAGAGTCCACTCTTCCAAGAAGCTCTTCGGTTTGTCCTTGAATGGGAAGCAGGACAGGGACAGCAGATCCAGGTTTCCCTCCAGTCCCCACAACATCCTGAGGTAGGGGAGGTTCATCTCCAGTGTCGCTTGGGGAGGGAGGAATCCTCTCCTGAAAGGTCCCCAAGCAGATCTTCTTTTACCTTTCACATGCCCGAAAGAAGTCCTACACCCAGCCCTAAGCAAGTCCCTGACAGAGAGAACTGGACCACAACAAGTGGACTAGACCTGTTAGGAGTTCTTCCTGGAGTTGGGCAAAGGGCTACCCTAACAAAATCAGCATCCTGCTACAGAAAGGTGAAAAGGTGGCCGATAAGTAAGAACTCTAAGTATCTGCCACATGCAAAACAGATTGCTGGGATGTGGGTCAGAAGGCTGTTTGATTCCAAGAACATGTTTTTGTTTTTTTCTTCTTGAGACAGGATCTCGCTCTGTAATCCAGGCTGGTCCTGAACTATGTATCCGAGCCTCGCTTCAAACACACAGCAATCCTACTGCCTCAGCTTCCTGAGTGGTGGAATTATAGGTGTGTGCCACCACTCCCTGCTTACACGGTGCAGGGGAAATGAATTCAGGGCCTTCACTTGCTAGGCAAGTGATCTAACTGCTGTGCTTCTCCTCCAGTCCCCTCTTATATTTCATATTTCTTATACATGTTTTCATAGGTGGCTTCCCTAGTCTGTGCATCTGTGAATCTACCCAAGTCATATTTCATCTAGCGGCTATACCAAGTCACACCACCACCACTACTGCTGCTGCTGCTGCTGCTGCTGCTGTGGTTTGGATCCTGAGTGTTCCTCAAAAGCCTTCTATATTTGGAACTGTGTATTACAGAAAGGTAGAGCTGGTTGCAAAAGGCAGGTGCCTAATGTATTTGTAGTCAAAGCCACAGCTGGATGAACATGTTTTACAGAGACTTCCTATATCTGAGAAAACTCCCTGCTGCCAGCCCTGTTCCCTAACATCCAAAAGTTGGAACCCATCTCTCAGCTTCCTCCCATACAAGAGCCCTGACTTACATTCTAAGGCAAGGGTACCCAACCCTGGCTGCTGTCTGACCCATGGCTGTGGATGGACCCGGCCACCAGGACAGAGCACTTAGCAAGGGTGAGTGGGGAGTGAAATTGGGCCTCCTGTCAGCAGCTCTTATTACATTCTAAAGCCACTGGGGTCCTGACAGAAGGCGGAGCTTCCCTCCCGCCCCTTCCTCTGGCTCCTGCTCACTATTGCAAACCTGTGCTCTAATAACCTACTGCACATCAGGCTAGAGTGGTCCCTAGTGTCAAACAGGCTGGGAACCACTGTAGGGCTTCTGAAGAGACACATTTATGTGAGGCTCTGAATCTGCTCAGCTTTGGGGCTCAGGGAAGGGAAGGTCACTTTGTTGATGCAAAACGCCATAAACACTAGCTGTTATGGACGAGTCTATATCCTGGCATATAGTATTTGGGGTCGTGGCAGTAACCCGTTATTCTGTCAGGGATTATGCTGCCTAATACTCTTGTCAAATCCTTCTTTGCTAAACCAGCCAAGGTAAAGTCTGTTATCTGTAAATCAAGACGCCTGGTTGTCCACCTGCTGTTACAGGGTATACTATAGTCAACTGCTGTAGAAAGCATTTTTCTCCCTTTAGAGTTTTTCCTGTGTACTTGGCACCATTTCTCAAACTTCATTCTTTCACCCTTTTCCCCCAAATTGCCCCACATTCAAACCAAGCCAACCATATATTAAATGCCAAACAGTGTTCTAGTTCTTCAAACTCTTTATGGTAGTGCTGGGGATCTAACTCAGGGCCTCACATGAACCAGGTGAGCACTCTACCACTAAACTACACTTCCACCCAGTTCTTCCTCCTCTTCCTCTTCTTTTTCTTAAGGTGCTGCAGATTAAACCCAGGGGTGTTCTACCACTCCTCATTTTTATTTTTTTCAGACAGGGTCTGGATACGTTGTTCAGGCGACCTCAAACATGGAGTTCTCCGCCTCAGTCACCTACATGCTCGGATAACTGGTGTGTAACACCACACTCAACTCCATTTTTTAAGCTTGATATTCATTTATGCCAGTTTTTTTTTTTTCAACAAATGCATGCATGCTAAAACACAGCACCACAAACATATTAGCCATTAGTCCAAATCCATAAAAACAGACATCTTGCTAGTGGTCAATACTGTCTTAGGATAAACAGTGTCTTAAGGGTGGAGTGACTATGTGGCCGGAGGAATAGTACAGCATTTACCTAGCAAGCACAAGGCCCTGAGTTCAATCCCTTACCACCTCATAAGCTGGGGTTGTGGTGCATGCCGGTAATCTCAGCACTCAGGAGGCTGAGGCAGGAGGATTGCTGTGAGTTCAAGGCCAGCTGGGCTCCATAGTGAGCCCAGGACCAGCCTAAACTACAGAGTGAGATCCTGATACATATTAAAAATAATAATAGCTAAGTTAAACTTATAGCTAAGTTAAACTTATAGCAAAGTCAGCAATGTAGCTCAGTGGAACAGCACCTACCTAGTCTGTATGAGGCCTTAAGCTCCATGCCCAGGAAAAATAAATAAATAAATAGATAAAAATAAAATTACAGTGTAGTGGTGAGGTGCATACTTCTGGAGGTTTAGCTGGGTTGGGTTCTTTAACTGTTGTGTTGCTCAGTTGTATTTCCTGTGAAATAGTGAAATATCAGATTCTCCTGCATAGGTTAACCATGGGAGTATCGACTATTAACCAACATGAATACCTGATATTAAGCTGTTGCTTAGAACTTCTCAAACTCCTTTGAGTCTTAGAAGTGTGTGCCCTACCTGTACTTGTACCCACTGAATCATGATCTCCAGGGGAGGAATCTACAACCTCTGAAACAAGCACTGTCATTTGTCTTAGGTTATGAATATCAGCAATATAAGTCAGAAGCTGGGCGTGGTGATGCACGCCTGTAATCCAGGCACTTGGGAGGTTGAGGCAAGAGGACTGTTGTGAGTTTGAGACCAGCCTGGGCTACAGAGCGAGCCTCTGTCTCAAAAAAAAAATAAAATTTTAAAATAAAAGAAACAGAAGTCATAATTAAGCAGCCAAGATGTGATAAAATGAGTGATGTGAAAACTAAAGATAATTTACGACACCTGCACTTATTCACACAGGCAGTAGACCCAACATTCACTGAGAGCCCGGCCCTGGGTTAGGTGCCGGAGCCAGAGGGGCACAAGAGACTCAGGCCGCCTTGAGGGTCCTCAACTTGGTCTCCCGCTCTAGTGACCAAATCTATAAAACTGGGTGGTGGTGTGAGGTGACTGCCAATGGAATTTCTCCTTAGGCTGCAGAGGGTGTCAAAACTGTCCGGGGCTCTTGGGGTTACTCTGATTCTGTGAGGTCGAACAGTATGACAACCCCCAAGTTGCAACCCCCAGGTTGTAACCAAAGTTGTGAGACAGAAGGGCCGATTATTTGAGGGTCAAGAATTGGAAGCCCCAGGGCGCCATTGCTGACTACTGCCCAGTTCCTTCCCCCTCAGACGTTAAGAGCTCCTTTTGAAGGAGACACTACTATTCCCATTTTACAGATAAGAAAACAAAGGCTTTGCGGGGAGACGAATCACACTTGAAAGAGCCCCACTCCCGAAAGATAGCCAGGGACCGGTCCTACCTCCCGCTGCGGCACAGAGGCCGCCAGGTCTCTCAGGGGGCTCAGGATCCCTCTCCGCCGGACCCATGACGTTCCTGAGCAGTCCGTGCCGTTGCTGCCTCTCTCTCCAGAAGGCAGGGACCTTCTCTCCGGATCTGGCATAGACTTACCTAGTTACCAGCCAAGAGCGCCACAGCCTGCCACTTTGGGAACTACAACGCCCATGAGCCTTCAGGGATCTGATGCATTATGGGATGTTCCAATTGCTCCGCCGACGTGCCGCGAGGTGCGGTGGCCACCAGCACCAAACCAGGCCACAGTAGCGGAAACTTTCTTCTTCCTTTCCCGCCCCCGTTTCTCAGACGCCTGCGCGCCAGGACGTCGAAGGAGATGGCCATAGAAACCAGCAGCTAGAGGCGCCGACTTTGACCTTCGACGTCACTTCCTCCGGAAGTAGCGTCCTGTCGCAAGTGTCCTTCCTCAGCTGCACGCGCCGGTTCCCGCTATTCCGTACTTGTTACCCGTGGCCGGGTATTACAATGGCGGCCGCCACACTGCTGCGCGCGACCACCCGCTTTACCGGTGAGAGACTCTCAGCGGTGGGCCTCGCGGGTCGCTGGCTTCGAACTCGCCCTGACTCCAAGACCTTGTGCCTGCAGGTATCTGCGCCAGCCCAGCCCCATTGCTGCAGAGTCTGTCGCGGCCGCTGCATCCTCCGGCGTTGCCCGTCTTGTGCCGTGGCTTGGCGGTGGAGGCTAAGAAGACCTACGTGCGCGATAAGCCCCATGTGAATGTGGGTACCATAGGCCATGTGGACCACGGCAAGACCACACTGACCGCAGCCATAACGAAAAGTGAGTGGGCCCGCCGCAGAGACACGAGGTAGGGAGGTGCGGCCAGCGTGTCGTTTGCTGGAGTTCAGCGTGGTCTCTAGAGACCGAACTCAGGTAGGGGGTGTGGTGTGCGATCGGCCTGAGGCGGATGTCCCTGAACTTTGTTGTGCATTAGCTGGAGGACCCTGAGTGAAGAAGGCCCTGTAAGCAGAGACGTTCTCCTGCAGAGGTCCTAGGCAGGTTTCTCCCCTCCCATTTTTTGCTAGATTTGGGAACTGAACCCAGACATTTGCGCTCGGCGGTGTCGCAGCCGCTTTTTAAGTTTGAAACAGTGAATTGCCTGGGCGTGGCTCGAATTTGCAAACTTGTGATCCTCCTGCCTCAGCCTTCTGGATTGGTGGGATTCTAGGAATGCGTTACCGCGGCTGGCTCGTTAACATTTGTGCCCTAAAGTTATCCTAGAGAGGGGGCCACGGAAACTATTTCTTAAAGATCCCTTTGTTTAGGTGTGTGTGGGGGGACCCAAGGGCGTGGCCCGGGCTATGCCTTTAGCTCTGAACTTGAGCTGAAAGGTGTTCTCTTCTTTCCATTAGTTCTAGCTGAAGGAGGTGGGGCTAAATTCAAGAAGTATGAGGAGATTGACAATGCCCCGGAGGAGCGAGCCCGGGGCATCACCATCAATGCGGCACATGTGGAATATAGCACTGCTGCCCGCCACTACGCTCACACAGACTGTCCGGGCCACGCAGATTATGTTAAGGTGAGGGTGGCTGAGATCAGAGCCCAAACCTGCTTCCTGTCAAAATAAATACGGGGAGAGGGTGGATTAAAATATTGCAGATGTTTGGATGTGAAGTCAAATATCTGTGGCCATGATCACTCAAAAGTGGGTGGCGAGGAGGTGGCAGAGAAAGGGGGGCAACTCCTACTACTAATAGCTGCCCTTGGCCAGGTGGGTGTGGTGCTGAGGGTGCTGACCTAGGCCGTTCCCTCTCCCCTCCTACACAGAACATGATCACAGGCACTGCTCCCCTTGACGGCTGCATTCTAGTGGTGGCAGCCAATGATGGACCCATGCCCCAGACGAGAGAGCACTTGCTACTGGCCAAACAGGTACTCAGCCTGGTGGGGGTGGAAAGAGGAAAAGGTGGAGAGTTGGCCGACTGTGGACACTGTCTGTCTTATTTGCAGATCGGGGTAGAGCACATCGTGGTGTATGTGAACAAGGCAGATGCTGTCCAAGACTCTGAGATGGTGGAGCTAGTTGAGCTGGAGGTCCGAGAACTGCTCACTGAGTTTGGCTACAAAGGGGAGGAGACCCCTGTCATCATAGGCTCTGCACTTTGTGCCCTGGAGGTGAGGTCCGGGGGTCAGGCAAGGGCTGCTGCAGGTGGAGGACAGGGTTGGATGGGCTTCCAGAGCTTGGCTGTCTGTCTGGGCAGTAGCTCTTGGTTTGAGGAGCAGAATGGAAACTTTAGAGCCTTGTCACCTTCCTCCAACAGCAACGTGACCCAGAGCTAGGTGTGAAGTCGGTGCAGAAGCTGCTGGATGCTGTGGACACTTACATCCCGGTGCCCACTCGGGACCTAGAGAAGCCTTTCCTGATGCCTGTAGAGTCAGTTTACTCTATCCCTGGTGAGGACTGTGCTTGTTCACACCCCTCCCATAACAGAAGCCTAGTTCAGGGTCTCTGATGGCCCATTGTGTTTCCTCCCAGGTCGGGGTACAGTAGTGACAGGTACACTAGAGCGTGGTGTTTTGAAGAAGGGAGACGAGTGTGAGTTCCTGGGACACAGCAAGAACATTCGCACTGTGGTGACAGGTACTAGAGGGCTTGACCTTACGGCTAGCTCCTCGATGGCTTCCCATTATCCTACAGATTGTTATGCCTTCCCTCTCTGCCTTAGGAGTCCCCCCTCCCACCACGCTTCTCATCTTCCCCTTTTCAATTCCCTTCTAGGCATTGAGATGTTCCACAAGAGCTTGGAGAAGGCAGAGGCAGGGGATAACCTTGGGGCCCTGGTCCGGGGCCTGAAGCGGGAAGACGTGAGGCGCGGCCTGGTCATGGCCAAGCCAGGCTCTATCCAGCCCCACCAGAAGGTGGAGGCGCAGGTGAGGGCCACAGTGGTGGTGGGAAGGGCCCAGCCGAGCTGTTTGGCTTCCAGCCAAGCCCATCTCCATCCTTGTGTTCTCCCCCAGGTCTATATCCTCAGCAAGGAGGAAGGTGGCCGCCACAAGCCCTTCGTCTCCCACTTCATGCCTGTCATGTTCTCCATGACCTGGGACATGGCCTGTCGGATCATCTTGCCTCCAGGCAAGGTATGATGAGTGTAAGGAATATGAAGGAGAAGACAGTCTCCTACCAGTTCTACATCACTCAGTTCAGACTTGTAGTGACAATCCAGGTGACTGTTTCCTTAGGTGGAAAGGTTCAGCTGCAGCCCACACAGGTAAAGCTACTAGGACAGACCCTGACCATGCAGATGGGAAGGATGCATCCTCGCCGAGCATGCCCTAGGCTGAAGTCAGGTTAAAAGCTTAGCTGATAAGCTGGACGTGGTGGCGCATGCCTATAGTCCCAACACTCAGGAGGCTGAGGATTGCCATGAGTCCAGGGCCAGCCTGGGCTCCGTAGTGAGTTCAGGACCAGCCTGGACCGCAGAGCAGGAGCAACAACAAAAAGACTTTAGCTGTGCCATCACTTTGTCTTAGAGACATTTTTTAGAAAAGGGATTCCTTAAACCTAGTCCAGTGGTGTAAGTCTGTAGTTCTCAGCACTCTGGGAAGCTGCATCAGGACAATCACAAGTTCAAGCCTGGGCTAGGCCACTCCTCACCAACTTAGTAAGACCCTAGCAAACACAAAGCCCTGGGTTCAATTCCCCAGCAGCATATAAAGCCCCCTGTGGTGGCGTATACTTGTAATCCCAGCTCTCAGGAGGCTGAGGCAGGATCACTGTGAGTCTAAGGCTAGCCTAGGCTACATAGTGAGTTCAGAACCAGCCTGGGCTACAGAGCAAAACCCTGTCTCAAAAATAAATAAATAAATAAATAAAAGGAACTCAGGAACAGTAGCTACCCCGTTTGACCCAGGTATATCTCTTCTGGATGTCTTTCTCAAAGAGAGACATCTTACTACAGTAGGGATACATGTATGTCTATGTTTATGTCAGCACAACTCATAGTAGCTGAATCCAGGAAGCAGCAAGTATGTTCATCAAAGGATGAGCAGGTAAACAAGGTGTATAAGTACTCAATGAGGTACTACTCTACCATAAAGATAAACATGCCTCATATATAAGAAAACGAATGCACCATGAGACCATGATGTAGTTAGACACAGGAGGCTGAATAGCATATGGCTTCTCTAATATGAAAAAAAAAAAAAAGGATAGACAAGCAAAATAAGAGTGATGGAAGAAAACAGGGATATGCATATCGTGGAGAGGAAAAGGTGGTGGAAGGGTAAGGGGATGGCAGTGGGGAAGTAAAACTGATCAAGATGTGGTATGTATATACCAAGCTTAATGTAATTACTATTACAAATAACTAATAAAAAGAGTAATTTGGGAAAAAATTAAGGAACACTGATCACTGGTCCCTTTCATGTTCTTTGAATATGCACTTTATAGCTGGGCATGGTGGTGCACACTTGTAACCCTAGCATCCTGGGCTTGGTGACTTAGGGAGACCCTGTCTCAGACCATAGAGGTAGGGATGGAGCGCAAGAGTGAAGGCTCTTGGTTCAATCCCCAGTACTGCAAAAAATAGAAATAAATGTGCTATTTGTATGTCCTGCTGGGACTGAGAAAGGACATGATTGACCAGTCACCTGGCCACGCTTTCCTGTGACATGTACCCCCGTATCCCCCAGCACTGACAGAATTAGGGCATCCTGAAAGCCATTACTTCTCTTCCCGCCTCTAGGAGCTTGCCATGCCTGGGGAGGACCTAACGCTCAGCCTAATCTTGCGGCAGCCAATGATTTTAGAGAAAGGCCAGCGTTTTACTCTACGAGATGGCAACAAGACCATCGGCACAGGCCTCGTCACCGACACACTAGCCATGACTGAGGAGGACAAAAACATCAAGTGGGGCTGAGTCTGGATCGCTGCTCTGGCTTGCGTTCAGGGCTGCCTTGGCCTGTGTTCCCTCCTGCTGCTGGTGCCCCTGAGGACACAAGCTGCACCCCAGCACAGTGCAGTTAGACGGACGCTTCCTCTGGTTAGAAGGAGTGGCCTGCCAGGCAAGGTAGGCAATAAATTCTGTGAATAGGAAGTTAGTCTGTGTATTTTTTTTGTATTTGAGACAGCCTCTTGCTTTGTACTCCAGGCTGGCCTAGGATTCACGGTGATCCACACACCTCAGGTTCCCAAGTGCCGAGATTACAGGCATGTACCATTATGCCTGGCTTAGGAGGTAGTGAGTAATTGAACCCAGGGCCTTGTGCTTCCTAGGCAAAGCAGTCTGACTGCTGTCCTTTTCCTCTAATCCCTGCTCCCCAGACCATTTAAAATTTTTTTGCACTGGGGATCAAGCCCAGGGCCTTTGCATTGAGCTTATGTCCATCCCCAGCCCGTTTTTTAAATTCTTGGTTTCAAGATAGGGTCTTGGCGAAGTTGCACAAGGTGGGCTCAAATTGGAAGCCTCTTGCCTCTGCCAATATGACAGGCCTGTGCCCCTAGGCCCAGCTACTATTTTAAGCAGTATGGCAATGGGGACTGTATTTTCATTTCTAGATTTAGTAGACAAGGAATTTGATACATAATCACAGCAATTAGATTACTACTCCTGACACATACTTGCTGGTTCACTGCTCCTAACCAGTTCTAAGGACAAATGAAGGTTAAGAGTGAGTTAAGTCGGCATAATGGTGAACACCTGAAGTCACAGCTACCTGGGAGAGCAAGGCAGGAAGGGTTCAAATATGAAGAAGCCAGGGCAATTTAACAAGATAGTATCTCATAATTTAAAAAAAAAAAGGCGGGGGATATAGTTCATTGTGAAAGCCCTGGATTCAACCCACATTACTGGGGAAGAAAAAGGATGGCTTAGAGTACTTGCCTAGCACGAGACCCCTGGGTTTGATCTCTAGCACCTAAGTTTCAGTATTTATTAAAATTTGAAAATAAGAAAATGGCCATTTAGCAAGGATGCAGGGAATCAAATGCTGGTTTTTCTTAAACCTGAATGACTGGCAAGAAAGGTGACCCCCTACAGAAAAGCTAATATAGAAGGGATTAGATCCTAATGAACATACCCAGAAGGAAGGCTCTTAGGCCCAACCCAAGAGCTGACTCCAGAGCAGAGGCAACCAGAGAAGCAGATGAAAGGAAGTGCAAAAATACCGTGCAAGGTTAAAGCAGGTTTGCTTTATCCTCTGGGAATCTTAGACAAGGCTGGGAGGTTGCAGAGGAAATTTCTGACCCTGGGAAAGCTAAATTCTCTTTCAACTTTTTGTAAGGCACGGATTCTGTAGTCCAGGCTGACCCTTAAATCACTATGTAGCCCAGCGGGCATCAGACTCACGACAGTCTTCCTGCCTCTGCTTCCAAAGTGCTGGGAATATGGTATATACCACTGTACTCTGCTGTTATGTGGTGCTTTAGAATTGAACCTGGGACCTTATGCCTGCAAATGCTGTAACCACTGAACTACACCCTCAACTTCCTCTTCCAAATTTAAAGAGTTCTGCCCTCAATTATAACCGATGTTTTTACCCAGGAGCCAGTAATACTAACTTCCACATAACTAAAGATCATTACCTCCCTCTGTACTTCATACCTCCTGAGCACAAACTCAAGACTTCTCAGCTGCAGCTTTTTTGCTATGCCCCAGTCCACTTCCTGTGGAACCCTTACCTTGCCCGTTGTCAGCAGCCAGGTTGCTGCCACATAAAAAGTACTTCTTTCGCTGATTGCTTCCTTTTCCCACCCTCAGTTTTTGTCTTTGGTCCAAGCAGATAGGACTCTGTCACTGAGCACCAGTCCCATCTTTACAATCCTGAAAGTGAGGAGTGAGCTCCATTTTAAAAACCAACGTCAGATAAAAGCATCCTGCCTTCCAGAAGAAAACCGCTGAAGCCTCTGAGCACTTCTGTATCCCTGAAATATTCACAAAGCCAGTCCCCCCTTCCCTCTTTAGTTTCACCTTAAGTATGGAACCCACTTTGAAATGAGTAGGCCTAAGACCCTGACCTTGCCATGGCTTGGATCTAGAATGTCCCACCAAAGCCTCATGTTTGGAAGAAAAGGCTGACAGAATTTTTATTTATTTTCTGAGACAGGGTCCTGCTTTGTAGCTCACGTTGGCCTTGGACTCAAGCAGTCCTCCAGCCTCAGCCTCCCTAGTGCTGGGTAACCAACTTGGTACTTAGCACTTCAAGTGCTTTAACCCGTGAGCCATTCCTCTAGCTGCTGACATAGCTTTTTATGTGAAAGGTAAAGAACAGGGAAGATAATTATAACCCTATTATCCCAGTTACCCTTTAGGATAACTCTAACCTTACTCTTACACTTCCAAGTAGCAAGCTATAGGCAGGTTAAGTTAGTTTAAAATTTTATTTTTTTATTTTTTTTAATATTTTTATGTAATAAAAAGTAAAAGTCCTTGTCCAACCATCCTTGTGGGGCAACTGTCTTGTCTCTCACACTGGTCACTCAAGTTAATGGGAAGAAAGAACAGGGGGCCCAAGTCTGAAGTTATAAATAATAGAAAATAAAAAGATCTTCCATCTCCAGTGGGGGAACAGATGAGGATGGGAGGGCAACTGGGTGGGACTGGGCAGGGGCAGAGCAGGAACCCCCCACCCCTGTGTTCATGGACCCCACCCTGCCCACTTTGAGCCCCCTCCCATTCAAGGTGCTTGGCAGGAATTCCCCAGCTCCCCTGGGGAAAGGGGGATTGGGGGGCTGGGACTGGTCCGAGCTGCTGGGGGAAGAGACATAGATCACTCTTCCCTCCACTCATGGAGGTCTCAGGTCGCGGCCAGGACAATCTTCAGTTCCCCGGGGGGTGGAAGGGGAGCTGCTGGGAGGGATGAGATTGAACTGGTTGGAGGGGAAAGAGAAGAGAGCAGGAGCATTAGAACCCAAGCAGCTGCCCCTTCATCAATGCGTCCAGGGGGGTTGCAGGGCTAAGTGGGTAGGAGCGGCCTCCTCAAGGTGTCTCATAGGGCTGTCAGAAGCACAAGTCAATCGCTGTTTCCCAGTAAGCCAGAGCCCTCACTTGTGTGCCCAGCTCAGCCCCCCACACCCCAGTCTGGCCCTGTCTGCTGCGCTGACCTTACCTCGGCTAAGTCAGGAGACAGTCGGGGTCACTGAGAGCTGGGGAGGCAGTGGGGAGGGGGGCTGCTGGATCACAACTGAGCGAGGACGGAGGGAAGCAAAGGACAGAGCCAGGAGCAAGCCCCTGGCGGCGGCGACTGTGGCTTCTGCCCACCCTACATACTTCACAGACAGGTGCAGGTCGGCAGGCGCCCTGTGGGACAGCCCTGCCTCCAAGACCCCTCACTCCCCACCCAGAACCCGTGCATCCTGCCCCACCTGCAGCCCCTCAGCTCTTCCATGCCAAATTCCCCCAGCTAACGAGAACTCACGAATCCTGTCATCGGCTCCTCCTGGAAATCCAGGCGCCTGGCCAGGCTGCTCACCTTGGGGGTGTCCGATGTAGGGGTAGGGTGAGGGTGTGGAAGCTGAGAGTGCAGGCACCCCACTCTGGGGCACCGCGCCTTGGGGGGGTCCCCCATGGCTCTGAGGTGGGTGCAGCAGCATCACCTGGGGCGGGTGGGGAGCCCCAGGGTGAGGGGGCGGGGCTGCTGTGATTCCAGTTTGGACATGGGCCTGCAGAGAACAGAAAGCGGCTTGGAGTACCATGGATATTTGAGATAGGCTCTGAGAATCCAGGGATTAGAGGCACTCCTGGCCAAAGTGGTACCAGAGACTCCCCAATCAAACAGCTTCATGGCTCATGTTCTACAGGGGACACAAACCCAGAAGTGGTCTCTTGGGCTTTTACCTGGGTAACATGGGCCATGTTGGTGAAGCCGTGGGGCAGCTGCTGGTGGGGATGGATGGCATACACAGCAGCTGGTTGGGGGAAGCTGCTCTGAGGGGACTGGGCAGAAGGTCCCGGTGGCAGAGAGGGCGGAGTGCCTGTCAGGGCCCCTGGGTGGTACAGATTCTGCTGAGGCTGTCCACTGCCCAGGTGTGGTGCCTGCCCCGCCTGGTGCTGTCATGAAGGATAGAGGAAAGCATGAGTGTCAGCCAGTCCTCTGGGCAACCAATCACATGCTACCTTTGACCTCCTAGCTAGGTGATCCCAAGATTTGTGTTCTCCTAGCCACCCATTTCTGACCCACTCAGATTTCCCACAGCAGGCACCTGGACGGGACTAGGGGCCGCATGCTGGGACTGCGGCTGGCTCCCAGTAGGCGTGGTGGCAGGCTGCGGCTGGTGGGCATGGAGCGGCGTAGCATGATGTGGATAGGACTGGTGAACAGTGGCTGCAGCAGGAAGAAGGGAATAGAACCAGTGCTGGGCACACAGGGCTGAAAAGCACAACCCAGGGCAGGAATGGACACAGCACAACTCACCATACAGGGCTTGGGGGGTGGGCTGCTCTGCAGAAGGGTACTGAGGAGTAGAGGATGACACAATGGCCTGGGGGTGGCTACCCGATGTCAGCATGCGTGGGTTGCTTTGAAGCATGGGGGCAAACACCGGCTGGTGGGACAGATAGCAAAGCTGTCAGCCTAGAAGTCTGGGGAGGCGCAGTACTGCTTGGGCCTTGACATTATTACCTGATTTAATGTTCACAACAATCTTACCAAACAGACACTACTTTATATATACTTGAGAGGAAAAATAGACACTAACATTCAATGCCTATTACAGGCATCAAATTCTACCAGAGCCAGAATTAAAGCACCAGTCTGACACCAGCAATCCCGCAGCTGGCCAACATGCCCAGACCACCACCTGCCTCCCTCCCCAGCTCAAGTCCTAGAAAGGAAGATGAAACTCTATAGAGGGGTTCAGTATCTCCCCCACACCTCCCTCCTATGCTGTCACCTGTGAGGGGTAGTGGGCCATAGGTTGCATCATGGCAGGCTGGCCGGGAAACTGCTGTGGGTTGTAAGGGATGTAGGAAGAGTAAGGTGTGGCGGCCACTAGAGGTGGGCCAGCGGCAGCTGCAGCCTGCATCATTGGAGGAGCAGAGGCAGGCTGGTGTTGGTCCGAGCGCTGCGGGGGAAGGGAGCCTGGGGTGGCAGGAAAAAAGCACAGGGTTAAAGGTCCACTTGCCAGTAGGTATCAAGCAGCTCTACCAAATGTCCATCCCAACCCTGCTCACCTTTTGCTCCCCGGTACTTGCCCTGCTGCCCAGGCACTGAATTGGATACAGGATATGGATACATCTGAGGTGCCTATGGAACAAAAACACAGATGAGATTGAATGGCTTGCTTATAAATGTTCAAAAAGGCCTGATCTTGCTTAGCCCATCCAACCGAACTATTGCACTCGCCTCTTCCCCTACCTGCACAGCTGGTCCCATGTGAATCTGAGGTATGTAGGAGATGTACTGGGGGCTGTAGAGCCCACTCTGGCCTGCTGTCAGCACCGGGATGGAGGGAGTTGAATGAGTACGGGGCCCTGGAGAAGTTGGGGTACTCGTGGACTTGTTCTGTAAGAGGCAAGGAAGGATGGTGTTTCACTTCTGTATCTCACCTACCTTATCACTTTCTACAACAGCTAGTATTCATGGAGTGCTGCATGCTAGATATATCCTGCACTTTTTCTTGTTTAGGCCTCTTATCAAATCCTGAGGTAGGCATTCTTAACTTACAGTTGAGAAAACAGGCAGAGAAATTAAATGGCTTACCAGAGATCTATAACTCATATATAAGCACACACTAAGTGCCTACAAGTAAAACCTTGTCAGTTGGCCTCAAGGAAGCCCCTATGCTTTTAACTATCTCACTCAGATACCCAATGTGTTAAAAGCTAAGAGAAACTCATTAACACCTATCAGACTCATCAGGACTCCACTACCATCCAACCCTAGAGATCCTGTATCCTTTCTCGGCACACCCAGTCCAGGTGCTGCTGCCGCACACTCAAGAAGCATCTTTCTGCACCTTAGGACACTGGCGGTCCTAGCAGCAAGGTGCTCCTCTCAGATGCCCTTACCACCACTCCCAAGCCCCAGGGCTCCCACAAGGAAACCCTCATCCACATTCTCCCACCCTGGCTTACCACAGACAGCAGAGGCTTTGTGGGATTGAACTCCTTGGCATTGGGGTTCAACGTTGACTTTTTAACTTGTCTGCGAAAGAAAATAAAAAGTCAGTCCATGTGGCTTGTTTCCCATCACCAAGCACCCAACTTGGCTTTCCACTCCACTTACTCAGCAACAGGGCCCTCGTCCTTGTCATCTCCTTTGATGAGGCCCACAGGGGGACTGCCGGTTTGGCTTGGGCAAGGTGGTGGGGGCTGCTCTGGCCCCTCTGGGCCTCCTGCCGGTGGCAGCGGGGGTTTGTCCTCCTTATCTGATAGGGATTCTGTCTTGGAGGAGGCCGGGGACCCTGTAGGCTCTGCAGGCAACAGCCCATCGACCTCTTTATCCTTCCCTTTGGCCTCCTCCTTCAAAATCCGGGCAGGAAAGGGGTCCAGGCTGGCCTCCGGGGAGCCACTGGGCTGAAGCTGGAGGGAGAAAACAGCGCGGTAGGTGCGGTCCCACTGCTGGGGCTCACCTGTCTGCTCTTTTTATAATCGTCCACAACCCCCTGCACCCTGAAAAATCCACGCCGATCCTCTCTCAGCTCACCTTAAATTGGGACCCAAACTTCCTTAGTTCTTCCAGGTGAAATCGTTTCTGCTCATTCTGAAGGCCAGGGACTAAGAGAAAAGAATTGGAACACATGAATAATTTGCTTATAAGTAACGAATACATAGATTATACCTCTTTCTCAAAGAAAGGTAACACAAGCACTAGTAGCCAAAACTGAAGAATCCCAAAAAGGAACTCAGGATTAAAAGGTTAGACACTGCTTCTGAATCCCAACACACTGGCTTTCCCAAAGGGGCACTCGACTCCAGCAGAACGTATCAGTTCTTGGGCTGCTGACAAGTACTCAGCAGTAAAGAACTTACCTGACACCCACGGGGACCTGGGTTCAATGTCTAGCACCACAGGAACAAGGCACGTCCGCATCCAAATGCTCACCTTTCCCAGCTATCCGGGCTATCTCCTGGGGCTCCAGAGTTCTGCCAGGTTCCTTGGTTGGGAGTTCCTTTACTAAGGAGGAAAAGAAAGAGATGTCTCAAGGTCATCCCAACTAGAACCACACTTTAAATTGTTCAAGCCCTCACTGTTTGGTACTTACCATCTGTGGGGGTCAGTGAGATCTTTGGAGAAGCTGGGGAAACGGACCCCACTCCAGGATCCGCGACTGATGATGTCACAGGGATGGAGTTTGAAGAGGTTGCTACCGCTGAGCCAATGGGAGGCTCGGGACAGGAGGCTGAGATGGGAGCAGGGGCAGCAGACTTGGGAGAGCGAGGGGGGTACATCCGGCCCACTGGAAGGAAAGGGAGAGCTGTACAATGGTTAGTGCTAGTCAATAACCAGTGAATACAAGGAATTTTATTAAACTCCAAAGAACATACACCCACTTATTTGAGACAGGGTCTCGCTCCATAGCCCAGGCTTGTTCTGAACTCACTATGGAGCCCACACTGGCCTTGGACTCACAGCAATCCTCCTGCCTCAGCCTCCTGAATGCTGGGATTACTGGTGTGCACCACCACACCTGGCTTATGTGGTGCTGGGGAATCGAACTCAGGTACTTAGTGCCCGAAATAGTGCTTGCTAGGGCAATCGCTTTAACCACTGAGCCATTCCCCCAGCTCCTTACGCCCACTTAATTACAGCTAGGTTCCCAGACATAAATGTCTACAAGCCAAGGCAGTAACTCAAGCAGAAAAATGGCTAAAAGAAAATGGCACTATGAAAGACTACAATGCTTCAAGGAGCAGCTGTGATGCTGTGCCAGCCAACTGGAGCTATACAGTATGACAAGGTGAGTACTAGTGTAACTTTCTGTACTTCAAAAGAAATTTTCTATACCTTTCATTTTCAAGTGTTGATAATAAATTCAAATCCAAAAACTCAACTGCCAACCAGATACAACTCATGAAATACCAGGTTAGAAATGACACTAGGGAAATAAAATTCCCCAAAAGAGTGAAGCCTAAACCCCTCAAAAACACATTCAACCTGTTTCCCATCTCAGCATTCCAACAACTGATACATTCACCTTTTTCTAATCATTTCTTCAATCTTACTGAAGCTTTACCTGCAGCAGGAGGAGGAACAGAAGCTTCTCCAGAAGGCCTACTGTTGGGTGAAGACAGAGTCTTGGCACCTCTCAGAGGCCGCTGTGCCTTAGGGGACATGCGAGAAGGGCCTTTAAAAAAAAAAAAGTGAAAAAAGAAGAGACAAGACCACTTGCTATTTCATCACTACCAATGCATCATCCTTCTAACCCACCTAAACCCGTCCAATAACCCTTCATCTCCTTTAGGCCCCTTTTTCTCCTCAAAGTCTGCTTTGCAACTCACCTCCGTTGATACCACGTGCCTCAGAACTGGGGCCAGGGCTACTATTGTCAAGATGATGAGGACCACGAGGGGGCAACGAGCTAAGGCCAGGCCTGCCACCTCGAGAACTGCTGCATCGGACTCCTCCCCGGGGACCTTCCCGAACTCGTTGAGGCAGAGGGATATACTTGCCCTCCCTGGAGAAAGAGTTCAAGTAAGGATAGGAAGCCACAAACCTCACGCATTTGAGAAACATGAACCCTTTCTCAAGTCCTCTCCTAGCCTCAAACACAATGCCCGTGGCTCCAACTTCTTTCACTACCACACTTGAAGGTCTGTCCCAATTAAATGTTCCATGACTACAAACTTATGAACTTATGTTACATCAACAATGACTCAACCATCTGGCCAGGGTTCCACACAATTCTATTCCTGACGTATGAGAAGGTAGGATCAGCCTATAGTTGAAGGGGAAGCTTTTACAAGATGCTGATCATATACACCTTGATTTCATTTAACAAAGATGCAGTACATGCTTATGAATCTGCAGTATACTAAAACTCTGAAAAGTTTTCTCTTCTTCCCCAATTCACAAATAGATTATTTAAATCTCATTAGGCTTCCGTCTTCTAAAACTAAACATTGAGAATTATTAAGTATTTACCTTTATCTAACAAGGTTAAGCACTTTTAGCAACAGTGTATAAGCTCTTGGCCCGGATCCCCTAGGAGTTCGCTACTGAAGTTATTACCTGGATGCCAAGCTGGGGCTCTCCCGCCCCGAGCCCTGCCGCTGGACCGCACTATGTTTTTCCTCCTCAGTGCGCCCATCGTCATTTTCCATAGCAATCCGTAGGCGGTACTGCGGACTTGACTCAATCTCCCGAGCCAATTGGGCTGCACGCAGCTCCCGCTGGCGGAACTCTTCTGAGTTGTCCTTTTCTAAGGGCACCCTGAGAGAACACCCACAGATCACTACCATACCAGCATCAAGGAATAAAAAAAGGAAAAGAAAAAAATACTTCTGTGGCTTTATGACCAACTTAGGCATAAATGTGTTTAGTCCCTTCAATTACTCAGCATGGTACTGGGCATCAAACCCAGGGCCTCCTGCATATAATCAAGTCCTTTACCTCTAAACTACATATATCATCCGTATGTATTTACTGAGCATCTTCTGAGACTCAGGCAGAATGCCAAGGCATATTCTAAATGTGAAACGACTATGACATGCTTTAAGTTCTAAAGGGAAGAAGGGAAGGTACAGGTGGATGTACATCAGAGCAGCTATTTCTATTCACAGGGTGGTCTACAATCAGAAAGCTTTTAAGGATCTTTTCACAAGGCAGACCAGTAGTAGGGGTAGGGCCACCAGGATACCCGGAAAAGCAGTCACAAAAACTACGCTCCACCTAGAGATATGCCTTCAGTTGGTGACCTCACAGCCTAGGTGTACTCCTTGGGAAGCACCAAAGTACTCACGTGTAAGAAGACAGACTACTATCGTAAGTGGTCTTCACACCATAGTTCTCCTCATTAAACTTGAACATTTCATTGGGGTCCCATCCATTGGACTAGGATGAAGAAGGAAGAACATTTAAAACCCAACAAGAAAAGGCAAGATGACCTACTTCCCTTGTACAAAGTTAGAAACTTTTAACTAAAATGGAGAAACCGGAATATGACTAGTGAGTATCAACCAGTATGCCAACCTACAGCAGAAAGTGGAAATAACTCATAAAACAGAAAAGTTCTAAGATCTAATTCATTTCCAGGTTTACACTCGAGAAATTCTAGCATATGCTGATGAGGTACGTGACATAAAAAACCAAGGTGGCATTTTTCTTTCTTTTGTGGAACTTGTGAACTGAACTACATTCCCAGCATCCATTCCCCCACCCCCTTTTTTGAGAGGTTCTCATTAAGTCACTCAGTTTCTCAATTCAGGCTTTAGCTTGAGATTGTCCTGCCTTACCCTCCAGCAGTGCTGGGGTCACAGGCATTTACCTGTACACCTGGCTAAAGCCACTATTTTTAACAGGAAGAGAATGACAAAGCAGGTAACTAAGGCAAAAGAAAATACACCTGGGTGTGTATACATACGTGAACATACAGCTAAAAGCAGATCTATGTATCAAAATTAAAATTCCAATAGGCAAAAAAATAGAAGATTCTTATGCAAATTAAACAACAGAAATCCCCCCCCCCAAAAAAAAAATTATTCACAAGACTTTTAGGAAGCAAAAAGCGTCTGTAACACAATCTTGCTTATACTTTGTTATACTTAAAACAGCACCAATCAAATGTCATTAAGTCGTTGACTAGACAGTGGAAGAACTACTCTGTTCTGCTATTTTCTGTACTTTTCTATTTTCTATCTGAATACCACAGAGAACTGTCAATACTTCCTTCCTTTATTTCCAACAATCAACTCTTGCTTCTAAGAATGGCCCTTACTATCAACAAGTCACATTCTGCCCAGCTCAAGAAGACTATACCATGTCAGACTCAAGGTCATAGTCATCACTGTTGCTGTCGCCACCTTCCCAGCGCTGAAGCACCTTCTCTTTGTGCTCTCCATTCACCTTTGAGTTCATAGCAATGGCTGAGTCGGTGAACTTGTCTGTGGGGACAGAGGTGAACATAAGGAGTCAGGTGATACCTGACAGCTTGTTTTCCCCCTCAGTCTGACCTGCACTCTCCTGTAATTCAGGAACAAAGAGAGCGTTAAGAAACCAAGACATGTATACTTGTGCTTGTGTCAGGGTAGGGGTCACAGCATAAAAACTCTGATCTTCACAGTTCAAAAGAAAAAGCTAAGTTGCAAACTAACCAGGGAAAATAGGAAGAACCACAACACAGGCCAGAATTTACCCCATTATATATTAGACATCAAGACACGTTTTCCTTTTTTGAGACAGGGTTTTGCTCTGTAGCCTAGGCTGGCTTTGGACTCAGGACAACCCACCTGCCTCAGCCTCCTGAGTACTGCAATTACAGTAGTGCGCCACCACACCCAGTTTTATGTGGTGCCAGGGAATCGAACTCAGGGCCTTGCACTTGCAAGGCAAGCGCTTTAAACCTTTGTGCCATTTCCTCCCCAAGACACATTCTCAAAAAATGAAAAATTCACCATTTTCCCCTCAGAAAAACCACCAAAAAAGGTAGAGAATAAACTTTCCTCTTTTTACACTAACAGATGTGAATCTGATGCAACAGCCTAACACAATACCTTTAGTAGCATAATTGAAGTCAACGTTTCGGAAGTGGACAAGCATAACATCGCTTGGTTTAAACACCATGGTATCCACAATGTCTTCCCGACGAGGGCCACCTGATGGCTCAGATGCTTTCCTGTGCACAGCATCTACTGCTAGTTCAAACTAGAAAAGCCCCATCCCCAACACCCAACGATTAGTACCACCAAAAAAAAAGTGAAGGCAAAAATAAAAATAGTCCCATTTCTCCTCAACATCAGTCACAGGACCTAGTCTCAAACATATGCTTGAAAATTAAAAAATCTAAGCATATGGCCTACAAAAACAATTAACAGTACTGCCTGATACCACCACCCTCAATTTTATTCTTCTATTCCATGGAGCTCCAAAAATAAGCTAGTTTGAGTGCACTGACCTTTGAGCTTAGAGTTTTGAAAATGCCTTCATAGGTGGTGCCATTTTTCACTTTTACATCACAAGTGGAGCCCTAGGGAAAACAAGAGTAACGCCAGAAAACTTATGCGTTACATTCCTCACACAACCTAAGAGTGAAGCCCTCACTTACCACAACAGCTGTCAGGAAATGGAGCATCCTAGAGTTGTTATAGACACCTTCAAACACCTGTAGGTAACACAGGGGATAAATAAAGGAACGGCCAGTAAACACCTTATTTTATTTAACTTATTTATTTTTGGAGATCGGGTCTTGCTCTGTAGCCCAGGCTAGCCTTTGGGCTCCTGGCAATCCTCCCCCATCAGTCTTCACAGTGCTGGTATTCTAAGTGTGCACCACCACACCCAGCTCAGACCGTGTGGTGCTGGGCAATCAAACCTAGGGTCCTGTGCTTGCTAGGCAAGCCGCTTTTGCCAGTGTGTCACTCCTTCAGCTCCTAACACCTTACTTTCTAAACGGCCACACAACAGTCATACCTGTTGGTGTGGGGTCCCTAGGCTTTCGGAGCCCATTTGACTCTCCATCTACTCTGCCACACCTTTCCATGTATCTGTGTTTTAGGTCTTTGCATCTTAGGGGGGTAAAAAAAAGGTACTCACAGGTGACTGTGGGGGTCCCTTTCCTGTGCTCTGTCCCCTGTAAATGAAAATAAACAGTTAAAGGCAAATATTAGAACAATATATACACGCTATGTGAAATTGCTGAGTTAGGTTACAAGGCAATTAGTCAAGACTTCCAAATGCTCACCTTAAAGAAAAAGGTGTTGGTATGGTAACGTCAATAAATATTTTCTCCAAACACCAGTTAAAAAAAGACAGCAATTAACAATGGCCATCAATTACTTTCACAGCTAACACAACACGTCCGTCTCACTTTCTTCAAAGGGGTAGGGCTACATGCTTCCAAGAGACCAATGCTACAGTTGTCAATAACAACATACCCCAGATGTGAAGGTGAAAGCTCATGGAGCACACATGCAGAACTACTTGGCTCAGACACATTACCTCCCAAAAGGATGATTTTCAGCACTTGTATGCTCCAAACCCCGGGAGGTGGGGTATTGCTTCGACTCCCCACCCCTATGCTCTCATTACTCATTCAGCCTGTTACCCACACTGCAGGGGTCACCAATCGCCAGGTAACACTGCTCCTCGATGGCTGATGTAACCGGTGGCAGAAGGCGATGAGGGGGCCGCTGGCGGGGCTGGGGGACAGCGCAGACGCAAAAGCCATCCACCGGGAGGCCTCGCCCGGACTGCGCCTGCGCACTAATGCCCACGGGCCTCTTCAAAATCCCCCCTCCCGAGATTAGAACCAACTGCGCCTGCGTATACCGCCACTCTCAGTCGCATTAACACACTGAAGAAACTGAGGTGTCCACTACTCACCCGTGAACACCAGAAAAACCTCTCCATGCACACTCCCGGCCCCTGCCCTACGGGTTAGCAGGGCGCGAGAATGCCCGGGTCATGAGACAGAGCACCGGCGCGCACGTACGCAAAGGGAGCGCGCGCGCCGGCGGCTCCCGACCCGCAGTCCTCCCAGTCGTCCGTCCTTCCGCGCCCCCGCCCACCGCGCTCCCCTCCTACTGGCCAGACCCGGCAAGGGGGAGGTAGCTACCCGCTCCCAAGTCCCTCCCTCCCCATTGGCCAAACTGTGGGCCGCGCGCCCCCCTCCATTGGCTACGGCCGGGGACCCCTTCCCGCAGCTGACTCCCCATTGGCTGGCGCCCGGGACCGCGAGACCCTTCGTGGTAATGGAGCCGGGGACCCCGAACACCTCCGGCCCCCCCACCTCCCCGTTCCGACGGCGCCGGCTGGACGCGCCCCGCCTTCCCTCAGGGCACGGGCCGGGGCAAGGACTAGGCCCCGAGAGCCGGACGGACGCCCCGCCGTCCCGAGGGCGGCTCCGGGACCCTGCCCTCCGGCCTGCGGGGACCCACCCCCTGCGTCGCGGGGCTCCTCGCACCCACACGCCCCGCCAAGGTGCCGAGGCTCGCCCCGGCTCCCCCGCCCGGAAGCCCACCCCTCTTCACCTGGTACTGCCGATGGCGGCGGCCGCGGGCCTCTCTTGATGCTGCTGCGGCGGCGGCGGCGGCTGCGGCGTCAAGATGCCTTCAGCTCCCCGGCGGAGCCCAGTCCCCGCGGCAGCCGCAGGCCCCAGGCAGGGGGAGGCGGCCGCGGGAGGCCCCGGGGGCGTCGCGGCGGCGGCCAGCGGCCCCGGGAGGCCGCCGTTGGGTGGGCTGCTGCCCCCGGGAGGCCGGCGCGCCACGGCCTGTTGCGCGGGGGGCGGCTGCTGGGGCTGGGAGGTCTGTTGTGGCGGCTGAGGCTTCAACATGACGGCAGCGTCCGGAAGGGGAATGAAGAGGGAAGGGAAGGAGAGAGGGGGCCGGGGCCGAGCCCCCAGTGGAGAGCGCGGGAAGCGAGGGGTATCGGGAAGCCGGGGACCCGCCGTTGGCGGGCGGGGGGAAGCCCCACGGTGTCGGGGGTGGAGAGAGAAGACCGCGGCGCGAGGAAGCGCCGCGAGGCGGAAGGGGAGGGGGTCTCGCGGGCCGGAGGAAAGCGAGAGAGCGCGAGCCGGCTTGGCGCGCGTGCGCGTCGCCGGGAGCAGGGAGGGGGAGGAGCGCGCGGGCGGGAGCTCCGCGGGGGGAAGGGCGGGGAAGAGGGAGCGCGACGCGAAGTGTCCGCGCGCACCGGACGGTTGGCGCCGCGGAGGAGAGAGAGGAGGACCTCAAATAAGGGAACCTCGCACCCCTTGCCCTTGAAGCGGGTAAGGACCAGCGCCGGCGCTCACGCGCACCAAGGATTTAGGTCTCTAGGTATCAGACCGCCTTAGAGGCTGGTGGCCGCGGTCGCTTCACAATGAGCGTGTGAAACGCTGGGGGAGGAGCCGAAGGAGCGGAGGGGAAGAGCCGGATGCCCCGCCTACGCCGCCGGCGTAACGTCAGGATACCTCCGCAGTAGTGTGAGGTGACGCGCCGTAGCGTGAGGTCCTTCCGCCACTTGGCGACTGTGGGCGGAGTCTTAGATGCCAAAAAAATCCCGGGAGTGGTCCAGCTTGCTGCTGCCTTTTTTTTTAGACAGGGATAGGGGTACCTGAAGTGCTGTTTTCATTCGTACCTGCTTTAAATATTAAAGTGATTAGCTTGAGACCAGGTGTGGTGGCACATCTCGTAATCCCAGCACTCTTGGAGGCTGAGGCAGGAGGATGGCAACTTGGTTCCAGCCTGGGCAATTTAGCAAGCCCCTATCTCAAAACTTTTTTAAAGGCTGAAAATTTAGCTTGGTTCAGAGAAACTGGGCTCAGTCCTCAATACATGGGAGAATAAACGACTGCAGATGTATTGTCTGGGACCTGTTTGCTTTTATTGTGAGACAGGATCTCACTTAAAGCACCTGGACTGGGCTCAAGCTTGTACTCTTGGTTTAGCCACCCAGAATGCTGGGCAATCCCAGAGTTTCTTCACCAACTCTGAAACCATTTCCAGTTCCTTCCCTCCAAACAAGAATAGGCCTAGCTTCTCTTTGGCAAATAGCCATTCATGTGTGCCTCCCTCCAATGCGGTAGGCATCTCTCCTGGGGCCTGCCAGAAAGGTACTCTTTTCTCTAGCAGTTTCTTTTATTCCACTCATGCTAGTGTGAACTTCCTAAGGAAGAGCTGGGGTTTGACTCTGTCTTCTCTGTAGTACTCAACACAATGCAGGCAGGCAATTAAATATTTGTAAAATGAATGGATCTGGATGGTTTTTTCAGTGGCTCACACTGAGCTACATTCCCAGCTCATTTCTTTTCCGTTTTTTTCAGACAGTTTCTCTTGCATAGCCCAGGCTGGTCCTGAACTCATTTTTGTAGCTCAGACTGGCCTTGGACTCCAGACAATCCTGCCTCAGCCTCCCAAGTGCTGGGATTAGAGGCTTGTGCCACCATACCCAGCTTTATGTGATGCTGGGGAATTGAACTCAGGGCCTTACACTTGCAAGGCAAACACTTTAACCACTGTGCCATTCCTCCAGCCCCATTTTCTTTATTTGTGGTACTGGGGGTTGAACACTGAACTGTAACTCCAGCCCTTTTTTTATTTCCTGTTGTAAAACAGGGTCTTGCTGAGTCTCTGTTGCTCAGGGTAGGTTAAATCTTGGGATCCTTCTGCCTCAGTCTCCCTAAGTGCTAGGATTACAGATGTGTACTGGTTCTGAGTGATATTTTAACTACCTCAGTGCCTCCCCGGTGCCACAACAGCACTACAGTTCAGCTTTCTCTGGTTTCTCCAGTGTCCAGCCTTGTCATGGAGGCTAACTAGAATTCACCCCATTCTGCTCCCACACTGAAATTCTGAGGTTTAGATCTACTATGCTCCTTTTCTATAATATGCCTGTTCTTGTTCAATACGTGCTCGTTCTTGGCATAGAATACTCTTTCAATTCCACACTTTCTCTTTAAGCTCAAGTGTCAGTTCTTTAAAATGTCTTCTGCTATTCAGTCTCACCTTTAGCCCTCCAAAGCAGTGGGTTTTTCTTTTTCTTTTTGAGGCAGGTTCTCACTTAGTAATCTAGGCTTATCCTGAACTCCCTGTATAACCCAGCCTGGCCTAAATCTTCCTGCATCAGCCTTCTGAGTGCTAGGGTTTCAGCATGTGCCACCACGCCCAGCTATTATGTGGCGCTAGGGGACTGAACCCTGGGCCACCTCTTCTAGGCAAGCACTCTAATCGATGAGCTATGCCCTCAGCCCCACTTGTTTCTTTGTTCGGAATTATAAAAGGTATTTCTCCCATCAGCTTAGTGGCTGGCACTCACTAAATTAATTGGTAAGTGAATGGTATGTGGTCTTACTGTATACAGTTTAAACGTTTCTAGAGGGGCTGGGAGTATAGCTCAGTGGCAGAGCATGTGCATAGCATATAGAGCCCCTGGGTTTAAACCCCAGCACCAATTTTTAAAAAAAGAAAAAAAAAAGCTGGGCCTCGTGATACAGGTGTGTAATCCCAGTACCCTGGGAAGCTGAGGCAGGAGGATTGCAAATTCAATTGGGCAATTCAGTGATTTAGCAAGATTGTCTCAAAATCAAAAATAACAAGTGGGTTGAAGATGTGGTGCAGTGTGAAGGCTCCGGGTTCCATCCATCATACCAAAGAACAAAGGCACTGTGGCTCAGCCCTGTAGTCCCAGCTACCCAGGAAGTTGAGGCAGGAGGAGTATTGCTTACGTTCAGAGTCAACTTGGGCATCATGATAACATGCTCTCTGGCAGGGGATGTAGTTCAGCAATTAGAGTGCTTATCTAGCTAGCGCAAGCCACAGGTTTGATTCCCCAGTACCATATGAGCCAGACATGGTGGTGCATGCCTATAATCCCAGGATTTAGAAGGCTGAGATAGGTTTGCTATGAATTTGAAGCCAGCCTCCTCTCCACAGGGAGTCCAGGACCAATCTGGACTACGGAGCAAGACTCTTGTCTCAAAACAAAAAGACTGTCTCTTTAAAAATAGTAATAAGGGGATGGAGGGATGGCTCAGCGGTTAAAGTGCTTGCCTAGCAAGCACTAAGTCAAACGCTAAGTCAAACGCTAAGTTCTCGAGTTTGATTTCCTGGCACCACATAACCTAGGCGAGGTGGCACATTCCTGTAATCCTAACAATTGGGAGGCTGAGGCAGGTGGATTGTCGTGAGTTCAAGGCCAGCCTGGGCTCCATAGTGAGTTCAGGACCAGCCTGGGCTACAGAGTGGATTGTCCTGAGTTCTAGGCCAGCCTGGGCTCCATAGTGAGTTCAGGACCAGCCTTGGCTACAGAGTGAGACCCTGTCTCAAAAAATAAATAAAAATAGTAATAATACCAAAGTATTTCACTGATTCCCTATGAAATTTTATATATATATATGTATACACACACACATACACACACAGAATTTTTTATGTGGTACTGGGAAATGAATCCACTGTGTTTACGCTGAGCTACATCCTCAGCCAGTTCTCATTTTTGATTTTGAGACAGGTTCTCATTAAGTTGTCCAGGCTGGACTGGAACTTGATATCCTGTCCTAGCTTCCCATACTGCTGGGATTACAGCTCTGCGACATCTAGTCTGGCTTCAAAGCTATATTGCTAAATGAAAAAAGCAAAGAAGGTGGGCATGCGCATGCCTGAAGCAGGATGACTGAGTTAGAGCTGAGTCGGATACATAGCTCATAATCAGCCTGGACTACTGAGTGAGACCCTTTCTCAAAAAAAAAAAAGAAAAGAAAAGAAAAAAGAAAGGAAAGGAAAAAAGTAAAGGTGCCAGATAGGTTGGTTCTGCATTGTAGGAGGCTGAGGCAGGAGAACTGCAAGTTCAATCTCTGACAACTTAGTGATTAAAAAATAAAAAACGGCGAAGCAGTGCTGGGGATATTGTTCAGTTTCACTGGAAAGACCCTGATTCAATCCACAGTATTAAGGGGGAAAAGGCAAAAGAAATAAGAAATTTATCTGCAAAATTTCACAAAGAAGAAAATGAGAAATAAACCGAACTGGTTACCTATGGAGGGAGAGAGACATGAGGACTCCTTGTATAGTCTTGTTGAAAGAAATATAGAGGGGCTGGAGGAATGGCTCAGTGGTTAAAGTGCTTGCCCAGCAAGTGCTACATCAAGTGCCAGATATCTGATTTCGATCCCTCAGCACCACATAAGCTGGGCATGGGCACATGCCTGTAATCCCATCACTCAGGAGGCTAAGGCAGGAGAATTGCTGTGAGTTCAAGGCCAGTCTGGGCTACAGAGTGAGACCCTGTCTCAAAAAAGAAAGAAAGAAAGAAAGAAAGAATTGAGCTCTATTGGTACAACCACTATGGACAGCAGTATGGAAATTTCTTGAAAAATTGGAAATAAATATCTCCTTTGATCCAACCATACTTATGGGATTTCCCCAAAAGAGTTAAAAGCACCGTATAACAGAGACACATGTACACCCATGTTCATAGCAGCACAGCTAACAATAGCTACAATGTGGAAGTCACCAAAATACCCATCAACAGACCAATGGATACACAAACTGTGGTATTTATACACAATGGAATACTAGGCATCTATAAAGTCTGACAGCTTGGAGGCTTTTGTAGGCAAATAGAGGAAACTTGAGACCATCATGCTCAGTGAAGTGAGTCAGACACAAAAGGTTAACTACCGAATGGTTAATATGAGAAACCCAGATCATGGCCGTTTCATAGAAATAATCAAGGGGAATGAAGGGAACTGGTGCAGAGGGGGAAGAGGGTGAAGGTCAAAAGGGAGAGGGGAAGCGTTTGTAATTTTGCCACGATATGTGCATGCATAAAACACTCAAGATCAATGTAAACATTATGCATGGCATTTGTACATACCAGTGAAATGGGGGAAGGACCAGTGGAGCTCTAATTGGAGAGGGCGATAATTCAGTATACTTCTTACAGAGATAGTGTTGCTTTTGTTTTGTTTTTTCCTGGTACCAGAGATTGAACCTAAGGTCTCTGTACTAAACAACACTTCCTCCCTTTTGAGAAAGGGTCTTGCTGAGTTACTAAATTTCCCAGGTTGGATTTGAGCTTGAAGTCCACCTGCCTCTGCCTTTCAAAGTGCTGGGATTGCAGGTATGCATCACCATGCTTAGCTTTCATAGAGTTTTTTCTTTAAATCTTATTAATGGTCAGCATATCCCCAAAACATCAACAAAGATGAGGGGGGACCTAGAAACTGAATGCAGATATGAGGAAATGATGAGCCCAGCTCTCTTTGTTTATTTAACAGGGTCTCACTTTAATCCAGACTGGTCCTGAACTCACCGTGTAGCTTAGTCTGGCCTCAAACACCTTACCGTCCTGCCTCAGGCTCCCGAGTGCAGGAACTGCAAGTGTGCACCACACGCCCAGCTTATGGGCTGGGTGGTTGACGCAGGGCTTTACGTTGCTAGGCAAGCAAGCGCTCTGATCACTAAGCTGTACTTCCAGTCCCCAATTCTGTTTTAGATGAATAAAGCCACTTGTTGGTGGGGAAAAGGTAGAACTAAAGTAACTTTAAAGCTTCCTCAGCCAAATAAGAAAAATAACTGCAAACAAATTGTGAGTTCTATTTATTTATTGAGACACGGTCTTATTCTGTAATCCAGAGTGGTCCTGAACTCACTGAGTAGCCCAGGCTGGCCTCAAATTTAGAGCAATCCACCTGTCTCAACCTCCTGAGTGCCAGGATTACAGGTGTGTGCTACCATGCTCATCTTATGTGTGGCTGGGGAATTGAACTCGGGACCTTACCCTTATTAAGCAAGCATTCTAACTGCTGTGTCATTCCTCCAACCTGATCTTGAATTCGATTTTAGTAGGATTATTATATGGACACAGCAGTTACGTACCTATTTGGGTGTACTGTGAGCATGTGAGTAATACGGACGTTGGGAGCCAAGGATCTCACTAGGAAGAAAGGAGATACAAATATGAATGGGAGGAAGTGAGCAAAAGCTTTGTGAGATGGGGCTGGAGTGAGACCAGTGCAAAGTTCATGGGAGAAGTAGGTGTGCAGGTATATATATACACACACCCATGCACGTCTAGTAGCCAGATGTTATCTTGGTACCTTCTCTACTAAAAGCACCAATAGCTCCTTGAAAAAGTGGCTCATTTCAGGCAAGAGCAGGAGCCAGGAAAGGGCAACATGAGTTTGGAACATTTTATTGTGTCAGAAAACAAACATGTAGGTACAGGTGTAGCTTAGTGGAAGAGTACTGCTAGTGTGTGTAAGGCCCGGGGTAAGACCCCCTGCACTGCAGGAAATATAGAAATGAATAGAAAGAAGGAAGCTGATGACTTAGGTAGATGCTGTCTTAAAAGAACTGGGAAAGAACCAAACCTGGAGATTCAGACCTGTAATCCCAGCACTCTGGGAGGCTGAGGCAGGAGGATCACAAGTTCAAGCCCAGTTTAATGACTTAATAGGACCTGTGAGATCAAAATCTAAGGTTTAAAAAAATGGGCTGGGGAAGTAGCTCACATGTGGGGTTCTGGGCTCCATCCTGAGCACCACACACACACACACAATTTGGAATGTAGCTCAGTGTGAAGATCGTGGGTCCCACCCCCAGTACCACACACACACACAAAAAAAAAAAGATTGGAGGTGTCTCTTAGTCACTTTCCCGTCATGGGACACAACCCTTAGGCACCTGAGTAGGAGAGGGCCATTTCAGCTCATGTTCAGAGGTCTTGGTTCATGTGTGGTTGGCCAGGCCTAAGGCAGACAGGGTGTGGTGGGACAGCCTGATGGAGGGCAGCTGCCATCCCAGCATGGACAGGAAGCAGAGAACCGGAGGGAGGCAGCCAGGGAAGGGGATACTCTTCTGGATCACCCCCAGTGATGCGTCCTGACAGCAAGGCCCCACCAGCTAACAGCCCACAAAGTCATCAGGGAACTAATCAGCTAATGAATATAACACCTTATGATCCAGTCTTTCAAATATGTGAGACCTTTGGGGAGCATTTGAGATTTAAACTATAACAAATGAAACTCAGCACTAGGTCCTGGGTTCAGACTCCAGTACTGGTGGGGGGGTGGGGGCGATGCTTCTTAGCTTCAAATATCTTCTTCCAGATGAGAGCGCATCTCTTGCTGGGGCCATGGCCCAGTAGTGAAAGGGCATGCCTAGTGTGCACAAGGCCTTGGGTTTGATTACCTAGCACCACATGAAAAAAATTAGCTGGGCAAGGCAGTGTACATCTTCAGTCCCAGCACTTGGGAGGCTGAGGCAGGATTATTGTACGTTCCAGGCCAGACTGGGCTACATGGTTCAGGACCGGCCTAAATTACAGATTGAGACCCTGTCTCAAAAAGTAGATAAAGTAAAAGTATCTCAGTTAAGCCCGAAGTCTGAATTTGAGAGCCTAGAAATCTGGCCTTCAATGCCTGGGTTTTTTTCATTTTGAGGGAAGGAATGTTTTGTGAGCCAAAAACAAGTCTAGGCCACAAGTGGGCAGCTGGTAGGTCACATGAACCCCAAAATCTGCTTTTCACCAATTGCAGCATCACCCTGCAACCAAGGTCCTTCCACTGTGGCCCACACTGGGGTCCTTCTGCTCACAACAGTTTTGCCTTCCAAACATGGGACTGAGGTAGGATAGGAAAAAGAATAGGTAGAAATAAGTCAAGGAGATTGAGATTGTTATTTCAAGGAAACTCTAGTTGTGAGAAAACAGCATCAAGGCAAGGTTACTGAAGGTTATAATGCCTTTTATTCCTGGGTTTTCTTCCAAGCCCCTCTACTAAATCCCTAAGGCTCACTAATGCAAGCCTGTAATCTCAGCACTTTGGAAGACTGAGGCAGGAGGATTGCAAGTTCAAACCGAACGTGAGCATTTTAGGGACTTAGCAAGACTCTCTTAAAAAAAAAAAAAAAGGCTGGGATGTAGCTCAGTGTGAAGGTCCTGGGCACTATCTCCAGTACCACTGCCCTCAGATCCTAAGCATCTTAAAAGATACAGTATGTCCATATATTCACTCTTGTTTTCTTTCCACTATATAAGTTCATAAACCCCAAAGAAATAGTACTTTTTTTTAAGGGAAGAAAGGTTTATTTTAGCTCACAATTTCAAAATGTCTCAGTCCATTCATGGCATCTGGAAATGCTGGAGAAAAGCTGTTCATCCCATCGTAACAGGAAGCAGGGAGGAAAAGAGGCAGGACTACTGAAAGTAATTGCCTGGAACCCATCTCCACCTAGAGCCCCACCTCTAAACAGGACAGGATAGCAGTGGCTTGGTCAATTCAGACAATCAACCCCCATGTTCTTATAACCTTCCAAGTACATGAGACTTTGGGGGGACATTCCTGATCCAAGCCACAACATTCCACCCTGGGCCCCCAAAAGATTCCTGTCCATATGAGGTTGTGAGTAAGGCAGGTCTGGACCAGGTATCTTGCTCCTTGTTGTTAAGAATGTCTGCTTTCAGAATATTCCCTGCACATGACCTGTCTGAGTACTCGGCTCTTTGATGAAGTTGCCAGGCCTGTGGATTCCACATCTATGAAAGTGCGGGACCTGTCCAGTGAGCAGCCTTTGCTAAGAGGAAGGAGACTTAGGATCAGTACCCAGATCACAAGACATACTTTGCACACCTGGGCAAACTGCATTTTATGGGTCTCTACAGAAATGAGCATCAGGATTTTAAGGATGAGTTTTCAATAAAATATAAAAAAATGAGAGAAAAAGAGAAAACTGCTTGCATATACAAATAAACGTATGAACTGAGCCTGGCGGCACAAGCTTCTAATTCCAGTACTTTGGGAAGCTGAGGCAGGAATATTGCAAGTTTGAACCCAGTCTGAGTAACTTAGCAACTTAGTGAGCCCTTGCCTCCAAGTCAAATAGAAAAATCCAGGTCTGGTGGCACAGGCCTCTATAATCCGAGCACTTTTGGAAGTTGAGGCAGGAGAATTCCAAGTTCAAGCCCAGCCTGAGCAACTTAGCAAATTAGCAAAACTGTGTCACAAATAAGTAATAAAAAGGGACTGGGGATATAGCACAGAGCAGAGGCCCTACATTCAACCCCTAGTACCTCAAAACAAAATCAAAATAGAATATTTTAAAAATGGACTAGGAATGCAGCTCAGTGTGAAGATCTGGGCTCAATCCCCAGCACCACAAAAGCACACGAATAGATTAAGGAAAGAGAAAACACATTGAACATCTACGGTCTTGTTCTCTTTAATTGATCATAAACCCAGCTAGGGGGCCTTCGAGAATCCAAGCCAGTTTACCTGGCTGCCAGCCACAGTGTCAGGTCACTGAGCTTTTTACCTGGTGGCGTAAGGCGAAGCTCCTGAAGGCTCTGTAATCATCCTGCCTTCTTCATTTAGTGTAATTTTCTATTAGCTTTTTTCCCCCTTCTGGTACTGGGGCTTAAATACAAGGTTTCCTCTTTTATTTATTTATTTTGAGACAGGGTCTCGCTTTGCTGCCCAGGCTGGCCTTGGACTCACAGCAATCCTCCTGCCTCAGCCTCATGAGTGCTGGGATTACAGGCTGTGTGCCACCATGCCCAATTTCTGTGGTGCTGGGGAATCAACTCGGGGTACTTAGCGCTTGATGTGTGCTTTATCTGCTGAGCCCTCTTCCAGCCCACAGGACTTTGTTTTCAGGCTATAGCCCCAGTTCCTGTTTAAGTTGCTAAGTTGCCTAGGTTGGGCTCAAACTTAATGACTCTCCTTCCTCAGCCTCCAAAGTGCTGGGGTTACATAAAGGCACGTATCACCACGCCTTGCTAATTTTTATGTGGTGCTAGGGAATCAAACCCAGGACCTTGTACGTGCCAGGCAAGCACTTTGACCACTGAGCTAAGTCCCCAGCTCCTTCCATTAACTTTTAATACAGGGCATGGAAGGACTACGAGGCATTTGAAAGAACCCTGTGGGTTCAGACACTCTATTCTCATCCCCATGGCATAGCAGCAACCCAGTTTCCACCTAGTCAAAAGGACCAGTTACCCCAGCTAGTAAAGTGACCCTTTGTCTGCAGTTTGTTCAGCAGTGTAAAATGTCCAAAATGGCCAGGTGACAATCTCAACTTCCGACTCAATGGGATCCTTGTTGTCCCAACTGGAAGAACTCTTCCCTTGGGGACAAAGACCTCTAAATTAGCAGAGCTCGAAGTTCACAGGACAAGAAGCAAAAATCCAAATCTCAAAAAAAAAAGTATGGCAGGGTAAGAGGAACTAGAGGTTGCTTCCCCCCGACCCCCAGTGCTAATGAGAGAACCCAGGGAGCCCCCCTGCACTAGGCAAGGGCTCCTACTAGGTTCTGGTGCCCCGGCTGGCCTAACAGGAGCTGGAGCTCTCCCCTCCCGCTGGCCCATTGCAAGGCTATCCTGCCGCTGCCCACGTGGCCACACCAGAGGAGGCCGCTCCTTAAAGTAAACAGAAAAAAAGGTTTATTCAACTCTAGCTTTGAGGGACTGGAGGAATGGCACAGTGGTACAAGGCCCTGAGTTCAGTTTCCCAGCACCACATAAAGCTGTAATCCCAGCACTCGGGAGGCTGAGGCAGGAGGATTGCTGTGAGTCCAAGGCTACCCCAGGCTACATAGAGAGTTCAAGACCAGCCTGGGCTACAGAGTGAGACTCTGTCTCCAAAACAAAACCCTACTAGCTGTGCAGAAGATGGCAGAACTAAATGTCTCAAATCACCTCTTCACCTTTTATAGATGAGCAAGTCTTTTAATTTTATTTTTATTTTTTTGAGACGGAGTCTCGCCCTGTAGCCCAGGCTGGTCCTGAACTCACTATGGAGCCCAGGCTGTTCCTTGGACTCACCGCAGTCCTCCTGTCTCAGCCTCCCAAATGCTGAAATGACAGGCGTGTGCCACCACACCTGGCTTACATGGTTCTGGGGAATCGAACTCCGGTACTTAACACTTGCTACGCAAGCGCGTTAAGCGCTGAGCCGTTCCTCCAGCCCCAAGAGTCTTTTATACCACTGGTCTCCCATTTTGACACCAGGGACCCGTTTAGTAAAGGACCATTCCCCCAAGTAAGGGGAGGAAGGGACATTTCGCAGGGCTCAGGACAGGCGGAGCCAGGAGCCAAGCGCCGCCTCCTCAGCCAGCGGTGGCCTTAGAACCCAGTGGGCGCGCGTGGACCGGTCACGCAGCTCATCCGCCCAGAGGCCGTGAGGGGTCGGGACCTTTGTTTTACACCACAGTACAGAAACAATTGTTCATTTCAAAGCCAGTTTTTAAGTTTATAAAATAGTATGCTGTGCTGAGGGCACAGCTAAAAAGACTAGAAGGTGGGCGAGCGCGGGAGACGCGGCGGCACACGGCCTTGGCTGCACACCCTGGGCGCGCACAGTGCCACGGAAACAAACCCCAAGATGCTTGCTGTGCAGTACTCACCAGGGATCTAATGTTAGGTCTTCGTTAAGCGCTGGGCCAGGGCGGAGCTGATGCCTGGGGAGGGGAATCCTTGGTCTGCAAGCGGGGTACTCCCCCGCCCCACTCTGACGGCACTTGCTGTCGCTGTGACTAGAATTCCCTTCTTCCTGTGGCCCCCTTCCCCAGCTTCACGTCCCGCCTTTGAGGGACCGGAGGGCGTTGTCAGGAAGCTGGAGTCCCATACAAGGAAGCTTGCTAAGGCCCGGTGTGGAAGGCTCCAGGAGGGAGGGGTGGAGCGCAGATGCCCTGGAGGGGCTGGAGGAAGGGCTCAGCGGTTGGCGCTGGCCTAGCGTAGGGACCCCAGTCCATTCCCAGAACCACGTGAACTGGGCGTGGTGGTGCACACCTGTAATCCCAGCACTCTGGAGGCTGAGG
This sequence comes from Ctenodactylus gundi, assembly GCA_004027205.1. NCBI lineage: Eukaryota > Metazoa > Chordata > Mammalia > Rodentia > Ctenodactylidae > Ctenodactylus > Ctenodactylus gundi. The sequence continues at coordinate 626,076 of PVKB01000363.1, forward strand.
CAGGAGGATTACCTTGAGTCCAAGGCCAGCCTGGGCTCCATAGTGAGTTCAGGACCAGCCTGGACCACAGAGTGAGGCTCTGTCTCAAAAATAAATAAATAAACAAATAAATAAAGATTACGTGGAAAATACAACTTTGAAGTTTAAAATGCTATTCTTTTGGTATTACTGAGATTACAGGCCTGGGCTACCAGGCCGGAACTACTACGTGGCTTTTTTTCTTTCTTTGCTTTTCCTTTTTTCTTTCTTTCTTTCTTTCTTTCTTTCTTTCTTTCTTTCTTTCTTTCTTTTTTTTGGAGACAGTCTCCCTCTGCAGTCCAGGCTGATCCTGAATTCACTAGGTATCCCAGGCTAGCCTGAAACTCAGGAAATCCTGCTTCAGCCTCCTGAGCGCTGGGATTGCAAGTGTGCACCGTCACACTCAGTTTATGGTGCTGGAGACTCGGATGCAGTGCCTTGGGGCTCACTAGGAAAGTACTCTAAGCACTATGCTCTGTCTCTGGCCCCACGTGGCATTTTGGAACTCAGAAATTACCATTCGTTTGTAGTGAGTACCTAGTTACCCTAAAACTCTGGGGTTTTCTCTTCTCCATAATGCACTAGTTCCTCTAGTATATGGGCCACAGTAATCCCAGCACTTTGGGAGGAGGCTGAGGCAGGAAGAACAAAAGAGCCCGTCCTGGACACCTTAGTAACCTTATGTCTTAGTTACTTTTTTGTTGCTGTGACAAAACTCTCAACATACACAAATTAAGGGAAGGAAAAGATTATTTCAGCTCACAGTTTTAGAAGGTCACAGTCCATTTAGGGGTGGCTTGCAGCAGCGGGAGGACATGGTAGAGGCAGAGGTGGGGCAGCATTGCAATTGAAGCCAAGTTCCAGTCAAGTCTAGTCCAGTCTCAGAAGTAGGTAACAGTGATCTACCCCTTCTGGGTCCAGCCTCAGTGCTCTGCCTTTCAGACATGGCTCTAATCCACCAACATGCCTGTAATCCAGTCTACACACTGGCAATCTGCCTCTCCAGACCAGGCTTCAATCTCTCAACAGCTTGTGGTTCCATAGATAATCCATAGCATCCAAAGACTTGAGACTTTTAGGAGACATTCCAGATCCAAACCACAATACTTAAGTACTGTCTCAAAATACAAAAACTACAAGGACTGGAGATAGGGCCCCCTGGAAAGACTTTGAGTTCAGTCCCTACTACTATAAAACCAAACCAAAACAATGGAGATACTTTCTTTCTTTTGGAACAGGTTCTTGCCCTGCAGTTCAGGCTGGTCCTAAACTCCCTGTATAGCCTAGGTTGATCTCAAACTCACTGCATTCCTCCTGCCAAACTTCCCTTCAACTTAAGGGACTCTGGATCTGTGCTGACTCAGGTATAGAAAAGGGGAGAGAGAACATGGCTTGTCACTGTGGTGACTTGAGTTAGGTTTGCAATCTTGAGTAGCTGCCCACTCACTGGTTCCTAGGAATGTGGTGGCCAACCAGGCGCTGCCGAAGATGCCTGTGGGCCAAGGCTGTCTGACCGCCAGTGGGTCCCAACTCGCCTTTAGAGCAGATGTACCCACTCCATCAAATCCCCGTCATCTCCATGACACTCACGGGCCCCATCTCAGTGGGGGTACCTCCCTGGCTGCACCTGGTTTACACTGACACACAGGGACAGTGAGGCTTTTCAATAATGCAAATGTTTTCCTTATGGATTTAGTTCTCAATGCTTTAGTGAAGGAAGCATTTTCCCCATGAACGTAGTTAAGAGGTGAGTATGTTGTTGCACTCAATAACTCTATGTCAATATTTCTACTTCTCTATGCCTTTGAATTCCCTACAGGGAAGCTCTGGCATAAAACAAAAATCCAGATTTTAAGTGCTCCTATGTCAAAGTCATCGGCTTGATGTAGTGCCACAGCTCATTCCAATGCCATCCCAATTCCTTTCCACACGTACCGCCCAGGATTCTGCTGTTGTGCTTTGGCAGTCTTACAATTATTATTACTGAGACAGAGTCTTGCTCTGCAGTCCATCCTGGTCCTGAACCCACCACTATGTAGCCAACACTGTCCTTGAACTCACATCAATCCTCCTGCCTCAGTCTCCTGAGTGCTGGATTACAGGTGTGTGTCACCATACTTGGCCTATTTTTATGTGGTCCTGGGGAATTAAACCCAGGGCCTTGCCCATGCTAGGTAAGCACTCCCAACCACCCCACAGACCATTCCCTACATACTTGTATATCGGAAAAAAATAAAATTTCTGTACACTGAGCAAGTTTTAAAATACCATGGCACCCACCCATAATTCCATCATTCTGGAAGGTTGAAGCAGAAGGATCACAAGTTCGAGCCCTGCCTGAGCAACTTAGCAGCCTGAGGAGACTCTAACTCAAAAGAATTTTTTTTTTTTGAGACAGATTCTTGCTCTATAGTCCAGGCTGATCTTGAACTCACTATGGAGCCCAGGCTGTCCTTGGACTTAGGGCAATCCTCCTATCTCAGCCTCCCAAGTGTTGGCCACCATATTCAGCTTATGCGGTGCTGGGGAATCAAGCTTAGGTACTTAGTGCTTCCTGGCAAGTGCTTTAATGGCTGAACTATTCCTCCTCCCCCCCAAAAAATATTTTTTAAGGGGCAAAGGCCCTGGGTTCGATCTCCAGTTCCACAAAACAAAGCAGAACAGGTCCACTAATGAGAACAATTAGCTCTTTTCTTTCTTCTCTTTCTTGGAGTAACATTTTGCCCAACTGGGGTTCAGAGTTGGTGGTTTTCTATCATTAAAATCTATCACAAATATTTCTCTGTATAGAGAACTTACAAAAATGCCCACTCACGTGGACAGTTCCGCCACAGCCAGCTAGTAATCCACAAGTTTGACTCTGATGAGAGCACATCATCACTTGGGGACTTAATAGACCCCTACCCAGTCCTCCACCTGACCTTGGCCTTCTGGCACGTCACTCCATTGCAGATATTCATGTCCATTTGAAAGTTAGGCAGAAATGCTTCAATTGCATAATTAAATGGATTTTGAAACATGGAAATTTCCCTTGTGCTTGCACTGAAGTTCTAAAAATGCTACCAAAACTGCAGCTTGAGTCTGGACGACACAGCTATTGCAAATTTGTGCAAGAGAGGAGTCTCACTTCTTGTTTTGCAGTGTGACCTCATAGGACAGTGCAAGGCAGCTTGACATTATTTGTGATTCAAACAATACACTGTCATCAGCAGCATAAGTTATGCATATATGTGTTATTTCGCCTTGTAATTTTAGGTTGAATTGTGAAGAAACTTTATAAGGTCTGTAACAAAAGCTGGGTTTTTGTTTTTTTGTTTGGTTTTTTTTTTTTTTTTTTTTTTTTTTTTTTTTTTTTTTTTTTTTTTTTTGAGACAGGGTCTGGCTCTGTAGCCCAAGCTGTTCCTGAACCTTGGACTCATGGCAGTCCTCCTGTCTCAGCCTTCCAAAGTATTTGATAGTAATTGTTGAGTGTGATTCTTGTCATCTGAAAAAAAAAATTCAGGGACTGGAGGAACAGTTCAGTGGTTAGAGCACTTGCCTAGCAGGCACAAGGTCCTGGGGTTGATTCCCCAGCACTACATAAGCCGAGTTTGGTAGCACATACCTGTAATCCTAGCACTTAAAAAGTGAAGGCAAGGGAATTGCCATGAGTTCAAGACCAGACTGGGGGGCTGGAGGAATGGCTCAGCGGCTAAAGTGCTTGCTTAGCAAGCGCGAAGTCAAATGCTAAGTACCCAAGTTCGATTCCCCAGCACCACATAAGCTGGGCGTGCTGGTGCACATTTATAATCCCAGCACTCTGGGAGGCTGAGGTAAGAGGATTGCTGTGAGTCCCAGGCCAGCCTGGGCTCCATAGTGAGTTCAGGACCAGCCTGGGCTCCAGAGCGAGACCCTGTCTCAAAAAAAAAAAAAAAAAAAAAAAACCAGACTGGGCTACATAGTGAATTTAGAACCAGCCCAGGCTGCCAAGTGAGACCCTGTCTCAAAGAAAAAAAAAAAAAAAAGCAATCTTGGCCCTCAGCCCTCATTTAAAAAAATATATTTAAAAAACATGAAAATGTGAGGTGGGCAGCTAAGGCCCTGGATTCAATTCCCCAGTACCATAAGCCGGGTGCAGTGGTACAGGTCTGCAGTTTCAGCACTTGGAGGGCCGAGTGTGTTCGTGTGTTCGAGGCCAGCCTGGACTACATAGTGAGTTCAGGACCAGCCTGACTGACCCTGTCTTAAAAAAAAAAAAAAAGAAAAACAAAAATTTATTACTGCTATGATAGCAAACTGATGTGTGAAAGGGAAAGTTAGTATGTTCAGCCTCTACTTCTAACAAAAATTTGTGGAACTGATGATGGTAAAGTCCACACAAGCAGATAAGTTCTCTTGCTTTCTTGCTCTTTCTGGTACTGGGGATCAAGCCCAAGGTCTTCACACTGAGCTAGGTCCCCAACCCATTTCTATATTTGATTTTGAGACACAGTCACTAAGTCGCTAAGTTGCCTGCATTGAGCTTCAGCTTGTGATCCTCCAGCCTCCCTGACTTTTAGGATTATAGGCAATAATCGCTCAAGTTTTTTCAGTAGAATCTCTCTCTATAATCCAGGCCAGTCCTGAACGCACTATGTTATCCCAGGCTGGCCTCGAACTCAGGGCAGTCCTCCTGCCTCAGCCTCCAAGTGCTAGGATTATAGGCATGCATCACCATAGCGGTCTAATCTTTATGTGGTACTTGGGTATCAAACCTACAGCCTTGTGCATGTTAGGCAAGTACTTGAACTGAGCTGCACCTCCAGCCCCAATATCTTATGATGTATTAAAAAATTTTGCATGGCTGGTGGCACACACCTGTAATCTCAGCCCTTGGGAGGCTGAGGTAGGAGGATTGTCACGTGTTCAAGGCCAGCATGGGCTACATAATAGGTTCAGGACCAGCCTGGACTAAGGGGTGACATGCTGCCTCAAAAAAATAAAATTCTGCAAAGTCCCTGCTGATGAATAATACAGTTAATAGTCAAAGGCTTCAAACACTTTATATTTTCACAGGCTCTGTAAATTTGATCACCGAAAGCCTTTTTTGTCATATATATATATATAACAATACAATACAATATAAAATACATTTCACATTTTTTACTATTAGTTTTAATATACCTTATCAGACTCTACTTCAACTTATACTAAATTAGTGTTTTCCCATTTTTTGAAGAATATTCTTTAGGGACTGGGAGTGTAGCTTAGTCCTTAAAGTGCTTGCTTAGCATGAACAAGGCTGTGGGTTTGATTCCTCAGCACCACATAAAAATTCTCCAGGCATGGTGGTATATGCCTGTAACCCCGGTACTCGAGAGGCTGAGGCAAGAGGATTGCTGTGAATTCCAGGCCCGTCCGGTTACACAGTGAGTTCAGGGCTGGCCTGGACTACTGTTTTACTTTCTCATTGCTGTGACTCGATACCTAACATCCACAACTTTAGGGAGGAAAGATTTATTTTAGCTCACAGTTTCAGAGGTCATGGACAGTCCACAGGGGGCTGGCAACAGTGGAAGCACATGGTAGAGTCAGAGGTCCTCATGACATTGCAAACAGGAAGCCAAGCCACAGAAGGAAGGGAGGAAGTGGCATATGTCCTTCCAGGTCCTGTCCCTGTGATCTGCCCTTCCAGGTCCAGCCTCAGTGTTCTACCCTTTCAGGTTTAAGCCCATAATGCACCACACACCTGTAATCTATAATCTACCACATGCCCATAATCCACCTCTCCAGACTAAACCCCCAACTCCCAGGTGCGTATGGTTCCATAGATAATCCATAATAACCAAATATGTAAGACTTTTGGGAGACATTCCAGATCCAAACCACAATATCCACAGAGTGAGACTGAGCATCAAAAAAACAAAACAGGGCTGGAGGAATGGCACAGTGAAAGCGCTTGCCTAGCAAGCACAAGGCCCTGGGCTCAGTTTCCTAGCACCACATAAGCTGGGCATGGTGGTGCAGGCCTGTAATCCCAGCACTTAAGAGGCTGAGGCAGGAGAATTGCAGAGACCAAGGCCAGCCTGGTCTGCATAGTGAGTTCAGGACCAGCCTGGACTATAGAGTGAGACCCTGTCTCAAAAAGAAAAAAAAATTCTTCGAGTTTAATGTAACTACATCATAAATATATATGATAGATTCAGAGTAAAGATTAACAAAATTGAAACTATAAAACAATATGAAAGATCAATGAATCAAAGAGTTGGTTCTTTGAAAGGGTAAATACGGCGGATAAACCTCTAGCCAAATTCACCAAAAGAATGAAAGAAAAAAAAATCCCATCAATGCAATCAGAAATGGAAAAGGAGAAATCTCCACAGACACTGTTGAAATCCAGAGGATTATAAGAAATTATCTTGAAAACTTTTTTTCCAGTAAATTCAGGAACCCAGAAGAAATGGGTAAATTTGTGGACACATGATATACCAAAACTGAACCAATAAGATATAAAAACGCTGAATAGAGCAAAAATCAGGGATGAAATGGAGGCAGTAATAAAGGGTCTCCCAACAACGAAAAGCCCAGGACCTGACGGATTCACCATTGAATTCGATCAGAACTTCAGGGAGGAGCTGGCATGGATGTTTCTCAAATTTCTCCATGAAATTGAAAGAGAAGGAACACTGCTGAACACCTTCCCAGAAGCTAGCACCACCTTCATCCCCACATCAGATGAAGACCCAAAAGAGAAAGAAAACAAGAACAAAGACAGAGTCACATGATCTCTCGACAGAAGCAGAAAAGGCCTTTGCCAAAGTAAAACATCCTTTCCTAATAAAAACTCTGACAAAAGTAAGTACTTGGCCTGGTGGCGTAGTTCAGCTGTTAAGGCACTTACCTGGCAATAGCAAGACCCAGAGTTCAATTCTGCAGCATCATATAAGCCAGGCGCAGTGGCACACATCTGTAATCGCAGCACTCAGGAGGCTGAGGCAGGAGGATTGCTGTGAGTCTAAGGCCAGCCTGGGCTACAGAGTAAGACTGTGTCTCAAGAAAAGAAAGAAAGAAAGAAAGAAAGAAAGAAAGAAAGAAAGAAAGAAAGAAGAAAGAAAAGAAAAATATTCCCAATTCTAGATATGTAATTTCAATCAAAATGCCAACAGCATTTTTCACATAACTAGGAAAAATGATCCAAAAGTCTATATGGAGCCAGAAAAGACCCAGAATAGCCGAAACAATCTTAATAAAACAAAAGCAGGAGGCGCCACAATACTGGACACCAAGTAATATTACAAAGCAACACTGATCAAAAACACATGGCACTGGCAGAGAAACAGAAGGGGGGACCAGTGGAACAGAAGCGGGGATGCTGAGACAACCCTGAACACTTCCAGCACCTGATTTTGGACAAAGGGGCCAAAAACATGTGCTGGAGTAAAGACAGCCCCTTTAACAAACGGTGCTGGGAAAACTGGTGAGCCACATGCAGAAGAATGAAGCTAGACCCACAGCTTTCATTAGGCACCAAAATCAAATTGAAATGGATCACAGACCTAGACATTGAAATGGGAACAATGAACTCGTTGGCAGAAAAAATAGGCAATAGGCAAAATCCTTTTTTTTTTTTTTTCTTTTTGGAAACAGGGTCTCACTCTGTAGTATCGGCTGATCCTGAACTCACTGTGTAGCTCAGGCTGGCCTTAACTCCCAGTAATTCTCCATTCTCGGCCTCCAGAGGCCATGAAACTGCAGGTGTGCGCCACCATGCCCAGCTTATGTGGTTCTGGGGAATGGAACACAGGGCCTTGCGCTTGCTAGGCAAGCATTCCCCCAGCCCAGGCAACATCCTTGAAGACATAGCCATAGGCAAGAACTTTCTTAATAAAACACTCAAAGCACTGGTTGGCTAAGACAGGAAGATTGAAAGTTTGAGCCCAGCCTGGACAACTTAGCGATTTAGCAAGAACGCTGTTTCCAAATCAAAATAAAAATAGGAGGGCTGGAGTTATAGCACAGCAATTAGAGCGCTTGCCTTGCAAGTACAAGGCCGTGAGTTCAATTCCCCAGCACCACATAAGCCAGGTGTGGTGGCACACGCTTGTAGTCCCAGCACTTGGGAGGCTGAGGCAGGAGGATCGCGGTGAATTCAAGGCCAGTCTCAACAACATAGCGAGTTCAGGACCAGCCTGGACTACAGAGAGAACCAATCCTGTCTCAAAATAAAATAAAAATGGGCTGGGATGCAGCTCAGTGTAAAGGCCCTAGGTTTGATCCCTAGGAGCACAAAAAAATAAAATAATATAAAAATTTAATTTTCAATTGTTTATTGCTAGAATATAGAAATGCAGTTGATATTTGTCCATTGATATCATATATTACAGTCTTACTGAAATCAGCCTACTGGCTCTGGTAGCATGTTTCAGGTACTACTGGGCTTTCTATGTGAGGATGATCACATACTCCATGAGGACAGTTTTTTCTTCCTGAGGCCGCAAATCCAGTTGCTCTTACTCCGCCTTGGAGGCAGAATTCTTTCACATAATTTTTATTTTTGATTTTCAGTAAAATCAGCTATATGGCTACAAGGAACATCCAGTAGGACTGGGGGCATAGCTCAGAGGTTAGAGTGCTTGCCAAGCATGTGCAAGGGCCTGGGTTTGATTCCCCAGCACCTCATATTGGCCGGCACGGTGGCACACACACATAATCTCTGCACTCAGGAGGCTGAAGCAGGAGTATTGATGTCAGTTCGAGGCCAGCCTTGGTTACATAACAAGTTTAGGACGAGTTTATATTACAGAGTAAGACCCTATTTCAAAAAAGAAAGGAAAGAAGGAAGGGAGGAAAGAAGAAAGAAACGAACAGTTGGGTCTGTTGCCCAGTCTCCATGGTTCTTGGGTCATGCAGGAGCCACACACAGTTTGGTGCACCCAGGAGGACCCACTCCACACCACAGCCCTATGGTGATCGTTACTGACCTGACCAGCTGTTCCTCATCACAACAACTGGGTCACAACTTGGACGATTGTGATGCCACACAGGCTCCAGGGCACTGATGTCTATTTCTCATTGTCAAGGAGCTGGGCACCATGCTAGGTCACGCCCACCAATGCCAGGATCCCATCCCCGGGGATCTATCTCCGGACGACACATGTGGTACCAATTCCACATCGGCTGGGATCCAGGTCTGAGGCAAAAAAACGCAGTACTAATGTCCACTTGGTAAGTGACAGGGCTTCAGTATGCTCACCAGGCTGGTTGGTTCCTGAACTCCTGGGCTGAAAGGATCCTCCTGCCTCAGCCTCGAGAGTCGCTGTGGCTGGCTTCACACAACTTAGCAGGGTTTATTTCCCCCTGGGAATTGAACCTAGGACTTTACACCTAACTATATTGAGTTGGAATTGAATCCAGAGCCTTTGCACTGAGCTGAGCTATATTCCCAGTCTTAAAATTTTACTTTTTCAGGACTGGATGAATAGCACAGCAGTTAAAGTGCTTGCCTAGCAAGTGCAAGGCCCTGAGTCTGATTCCCCAGCACCACGTAAAGCTGGGCACGGTGAAACCTGCTTATAATCCCAGCACTCGGGAGGCTGAAGCAGGTGGATTGTCCTGAGTCCAAGGCCAGCCTGAGCTATGCCAGTGAGTTCAGGACCAGCCTGGGCTACAGAGTGAGACACTGTTGTCTCAAACAAAAGAAAAACAAAACAAAAAAAATTTTAATTTTTCTACTGGGACAGGTTCTCACTAATTTGCTCAACTGCCTGGCCTAAGCTTGAACTTGAGATCCTCCTGCCTCAGCCTCCAACAGAGCATGTTCTGTTACTTCTGGGTTAAACAGGGACGTTTTGATTTAAGGAATGATGAACCAGCTGAGGACAGTGGTCCTCACCTCTAATCTTAGCAGACCAGGAAGCTGAGGCCAAGAGGATTACAAGTCTAAGCGCAGTGTGGGCTAGTTAGAGAGACTCTGTCTCAAAAAATAGAAAGAGGGCTGAAGAGGGAGCTCAGTGTTAAGGCCCTGCATTTAATCCCCAGTATAAGAAAGGAAAAGAAAGAAGTCTGGGGATCCCGACTTGGGGAATGTAGCACTTCGGTGAGACCCCCTTATCAAATAAAAAAATAAAAACCAGACATAACAGTGCAGACCTGTAATCCCGGCACTCTGACGGTTAAAGATGAGAGGATCTCGGGTTCCATCTCAGCCCAGGCAGGTCAGTGGCTTAATGAGACCTTCTCCAAATAACAACAGCAATAATAAACGCACATAGTGCGGGGACGTAGCTCTGTGCCAAGGCCTAGGTGGGGTTCCTGATTAAACAGATGTGTGGGGCTGGAGGAAGAGTGCAGTGGTTAGAGCGCTTGCCTATCCAGCGCAGGGCCCTGAGTTCTGTTCCCCACTACCACATAAGCCAGGCGTGGTGGCCACTCCCGCGATCCCAGCACTCAGGGGGCTGAGGCAGGGTGGGTCCAGGCCAGCCTGGGCTCCATAGTGAGTTCAGGACCAGCCTGGGCTACAGAACAAAAGAACTTGTCTCAGGGGAAAAAAAAAAAAAGAACACCACCACCACCTGTGGAGCCTGGCATGTGCCTATTATTCCAATTACTCTGGAGGCTGCGGCAGGAAGCACAAGATCTTAAAAGAAAAAAAAAAAAGAGTCTGGGGGTTCAGTGTGCAAAGGCCCTGTTCCCCAAAGGACAGGGACGTTATTACAAAGGAGACCAAAGAGAACGCCAAAAAATGCCAGGAGGCTACAGAAGCGCAAACCGCGAGGGAGGCTGGCTTCCACGGAGCCGGGCTCGGCGACGGCGCTGTCGCCCAGCCCGGGCGGCCCCCACGCGCGGGACGGCAAGGAGGAAGCGGGTGGCCCGGCGTGGGGCCGAGGCCGGCCGGCCCGGGGCTCCTGCGGCGGCCCTCGGGCGCCCCCCGCTGGCCAGAAGGAGCGTCGCCGGTTCTCTCATCTAGGAGCCCAGGGGCGGCCGCGCTGGCAAGTACTGCGGGGACAGCCGGGGTCACTTCAGAATTCCTTTTTGAAGCGGTAAGAATTTTCACTGTTACTAATTCTCAATCCGTAAATACTTTGTCCTTCTGAGACAGGGTCTCCCTCTGCAGCCCAGGCTGGTCCTGAACTCACTATGGAGTCCAGGATGGCCTTGGACTCAGGGCAATCCTGTCTCAGCCTCCCAGGTGCTGGGATGACAGGCGTTTGCCACCATGCCGGGCTTATGTGGAGCTGGGGAATGGAACTCGGGTTCTTAGTGCTTGACTCAGCACTTGCTAAGCAAACGCTTTAACCACTGAGCCGTTCCTGTCTCAAAATTTAAAAAGAATTGGTTGAATTGTGTTTTTTTAGAAAAATTAAATACTTCGCATGCTACAAAAAATAATTTTAAAAAGGGCTGGGCAGAGAGCTGAGGTGAAGGCTGGGCTCCGACTCCCAGTCCTGCTCTCTAACCGCGAGGCTGCAGGCCCCGTCCCCTCAAAAACAAAAAAAAATCCTGACTGTGCACATTTATAGGCCAGCGGAGAACCGGAATTTGACAACAGAGGACTTCACTTATCCACACATCATCCAGGTCTCCGGCGGGTGACCCTCTCCTGTGTCCCTCCCCGCCTCGGCACCCCCTCTGGCTACCCCAGCCTCCTCTCCAGTCCCTTTAAACTGCTGGGCGGAGGAATGGCAAGTGCAAGGCCCTGAGTTCAATTCCCCAGCACCACATAAAGCCAGGTGTGGTGGCGGAGTCCAAGGCCGGCCTGGGTTCCACAGTGAGTTCAGGAGCAGCCTGGGCTACAAAGCGAGACCCTGTCTCAAAAAAAAAAGAAAGAAAGAAAGAACGAAAGAAAGAAAAAGAAAAGAAAGAGAAAAAAGAATAAAAACCTAGATATTGGTTTTGGGGGCTCTATCACCGATCCAGCTTGAATTGTCCTTGGTCATTAATATTCATGACATCTCAGGATTTGGATCTTCTTATGGTAGGCCTTTTAAACAGGTTCAAATTGGCCGGGGAAAAGGCTATATTTTTTTCAGACAAAGTCTTGTTCTATGGTCCTGAATTCTTTATACAGCCCAGGCTGGCCTCAAACTTGCAGCAATCCTCCTGCCTCAGCCTCCCAAGTGCAAGCTTATGATTTTTTTTATAGTTACTGGCAGGTGCTCAGATGTACGCATTCCCTTCAAAACCTCTCAGCTTCGTTGTTGAGTGGGGCTGACAGGAGTGACTATATCTTGAGTCTGTCTCCTCGTGTCCCTTCTCTGTCTTTATGAGACTGTCGGAAGACAGTGCCGCGCAATCATCCTGTAGTCACGTATCGAATTGTCCGCACTGTGAGACCCATGTCCAGTTGCGAGCCTTATCTGGGACCATGTTAGAGGGGGTTATTAAGAGTCAGTGTTGGGCTGGAGGAATGGCACAGCCATTAAAGCACTTGCTTGGCAAGTGCAAGGCCCTGAGTTCAATTCTCCAGCACCACATAAAGATGGGTGTGGTGGCGCACACCTGTCATCCCAGCACTAGGGAGGCTTAGGCAGGGGGACTGCCATGAGTCCAAGGCCAGGCTGGGCTCCATAGTGAGTTCAGGACCAGCCTGGGCCACAGAGTGAGACCCTGTCTCAAAAAAAAAAAAAAAAAAAAAAGTGCTGGTGGAGCTGTGGGGAAAAAGGAACCTTCTACGTTGCTGCAGGACTATAAGCTGGTACAACCACTATGGAAAGCAGTGTGGAGATTCCTCAAAAATATTGAAGATCGATACACCATTTGACCCAGCTACACTCTGCTGTGTATCTTCCCAAGAGTTATAGTCGTCATACAATAGAGATACACACATACCCCTGTGTATAGCAGCACAATTTGTAACAGCCAAATCTCCAAGCCAATATGCCCAACCACAGGCAGCTGGATAAAGACGTGGTATGTATACACAATGGAGTATTACTCTACCATTAAGAGTGATGAATTTGAGTCGTTTGTAAGAAAATGGATGCTCCTTGAGACCATTACACTCAGCAAAATAAATCAGACCCAGAAAGTTAAATATCATATGGTTTCTCTATGTGAGAAAACCAAACCAGAAAAAATTATAAGAGATAATGGAAGAAAGAAGATGGACTTTAAGGAGAGGGGAAGGGAAAGTGGGGGGTGAGAGGGTGGGAGGGGAAAGGATCGCGATATGTAAATAACAATGAACAATGAACAGTAAAAAGCAAAGAGTTTGTGTCTTGGGCTGGAGGAACAGCACAGCAATTAGAGTGCTTGCTTATAAGTGCAAAGTCCTGAGTTCGATTCCCCAGCACCACATAGGCCAGGTGTGGTGGTGCACCCTGTAATTACAGCACTCAGGAGGCTGAGGCAGGAGAATTACTTTGAGTTTGAGGCCAGCCTGGGGTATATAGTGAGCTCAGTACCAGTCTGAGCTACAGAGACCTTGTCTCAATAAACAGAAAACCAAATCTAATTCATGTTCGATAGTAGAGAACATTCCAGATATACCTGAAAAGTATGCTTATTGCAGCTGAAATATTTACTCTCTCTCTCTCTCTCTTTCTCTTTTTTGAGGCAGGGTATTGCTTTATGTGCTGTTCTGAGCTCACTATTTAGCCCAGCCAGGCCGACCTCAAGTTTACAGCCATCCTCCTGCCTCAGCCTCCTCAGTGGTGTGATTACAGGTGTGTGCCAGCCACCCTGCTCAGCTTATGTGTTGCTGGGAATTGAACTTGGGTCCTTGTGGTTGCTAGGCAGGCAAGTGCTCTAACCACTGGGCTATACCCAGACCTTGTTTTATTTTTGTGGCATGGTCTCACTATGTAGGCAAGGTTGATTCTCCTGCCTCAGCCTCACAGAGAATTTTGCTTTTGTTTTTAGGTAGTGGAGATGCAACCCAGGCCTTCACACTGGCTACATTCCTGGCATTTCTAGTCCTTCTGTTTGTTTGTTTTTACTTTTTATATTGAGACAGGGTCTCACTAAGTCCCCAAACTGCCCAAGTTGGGCTCCTAATTATGATTCTCCTGCCTCAGCCTCCCAAATGCTGGAATTAAGGCCTGTGCCACCAGCTCCCGCTACAAGGAGATTGCCTGAGCAGTGGCATCAGTTGGTCTCTTCAATATGAGAAAACTAAACCATAAAAAGCTTGCTTCAGAACTAATTTTCGGCAGGACAGGGTCTTGCTCTGTAGCCCAGGCTGGCCTCGAACTCACAGCATCCCTCCTGTCTCAGCCTCCCGACTGCTGGGATTACAGGCATGCGCCACCACACCTGGTTTATGTGGTGCTGGGGAATTGAACTCAGGGATTTGCGCTTGCCAGGGAAGTGCTTTGACCGCTGAGCCATTCCTCCAGCCTTTCATAACTAATTCATGTTCAGGCTGGGGACATACCTCAGAGGTTAAAGCACTTGCCTAGCATGTTCAAATCCCCAAAACCACATAAAGATTACCTGGGCATGATGGCACATGCTTGTAATCCCAGCACTTGGGAGGCTGAGACAGGAGGACTGCTGTCACTTTCATGCCAGCCTGGGCTACTGAACAAGACTCTGTCTCAAAAAGAAGGGGGGTGGGGGAAGGATGAGAAAGAGCACAGCAGTTAGAGCGCTTGCCTAGCAAGTGCGAGGCTTTGAGTCCAGTGTCTCAGCAGTACATAAACCAGGCATGGTCTGATCTGAGCACTCAGGAGGCTGAGGTAGGAGGATTTCTGTGAGTTCAGGGCAGCCTGGGCTGCCCATAGAGAGTCTGTCCTGGACTACAGAGAGAGAGAGAGAGAGGGAGGGAGAGAGAGAGAGAGAGAGAGAGAGAGAGAGAGAGAGAGAGAGAGAGAGAGAGAGAGAGAGACCCTGTCTTAACAAAGAAAAAACAAACCAAAACCAAATCTACTTCATGTTCTATGGTAGAGAACATCCCAGATGTACCTGAAAAGAATGCTTATTTTCAGCTGGAATATTTGTTCTTTTCTTCTTCTTCTTTTGAGGCAGGATCTTGCTCTGTAGGCTGGTCCTGAGCTCACTGCGTAGCCTAGGCTGGCCTCGAACTCATGGCAATCCTGCCTGCGCCTCCTGAGTGCTGGGATTACAAGTGTGTGTCACTGGGCTGGGCTTAGGTGGTGCTGGAGAATCAGGCCTGAGGCCTTGCACTTGCTAGGCAAGTCCTGTGACACCTGAGCTATGCCTGAGCCTTGTTTTGTTTTTGAGGCAGGGTCTCACTATGTAGCCCAGGTTGATTCTCCTGCCTCAGCCTCACCAGTGCTAGGATGGCAGGTGCATGCCACCAAGCTCAACGGAGTATTCTGTAAATGTCTGTTAAATGTGACTGGTTTGTAGTGTTCAAGTCTTCTATTTGCATGTTGATTTGCTTCCTAGCTAATCTATATATTAGTGCGAGTTGGACTAGACCTGATGGTGCAGGGCTCCATTTTCTAGCACTTGGAGCTAGGAGGCTGAGGGAGGAGGATCTCAACTTAGAGCTCAGCCTGGGTGATAAGACCCTATCTCAAAATAAAGAACTGGAGATACAGCTCACTGTGAGGGCCCTGGGTTCAATTCTCAGTACCCCCCCCCCCAAAAAAAAAAAAAGAAAGGAAGGAAGGAAAAGAGAGAAAAAAGGTGGTCACCCTTTCTTGGTGATCGTGTTCTGTTGCATGTCTTTCTCAGTGCCTGACCCTGTAGGGCTTTGTGATCCCTGAACTAATGCAGTCTCTTGCTCCTGACCCTAAGGAGACCCTCGCTGTGATGGTAAAACACCCATCCTGAGGAAGACCATCCTAGGTCCCACGGAAAAAATAATCCCTGTTAAAAACCAGAATGTGACTTACAAGTCCATTTAGCTAAGCCAAAAATTTCCCTACTTAAACCAGGTCCACCTGCTGATGGGCCCACCTGCAGGCCTGGGCTCCAGGCCACATGGGCTCAGCAGACCTGGTGGGCGGGGTTCTACTTCTCCCTCCAAGGGGACCTGGCTTAGATGCCATGACCTCCAGGAAGCCCTCCTAGTCTCTCATAGCTCAGGCCACACTTCCACTGACATCATCAAACAGAGCGTGCTGACGACATGGGGAGCCAAGATCTGGGCCACTCCCAGGAAACTCACTTGACCTTTTGCGTGTGGCACTTGGGATCGAGCCCAGGGCCTTCACACTGAACTACACCCCTCAGCCCTGGAGGAACCCCAGGGCCAGGGTTACATCACTTGACCTTTTGGAGCCTGGATTTTCCCCTTTTAAAAAGTTTGTTTTTCTTTGGTCCCCCCCCCCCAACCCCCTTTTAAAATGAGTCTGTAGCTGGGCCTGGTGGCACACGCCTATAACCTCAGCACTCAGGAGGCTGAAGCAGGAGGATTACTGCGAGTTCTAGGCCAGCCAGGGCTACACAGTGAGTTCAGGAACAGCCTAGATACAGAGGAAGACCCTGTCTCAAAATAAACAAACAGATAAAGGAATAATGAATGAAATAAATTGCCCAGGTTGAGCTCAAATGTATGATCCTCCCAGTGCTAGCCGTTTCGTTTCGTTTTCTTACAGGGTCTCAGACTTGCTAAATCGCTGTGGCTGGGCTTGAACTTGCAATCCTCCTGCCTCAGCAGCCTGGAGTGCTGCAATTGCAGGCGTGCACCGCTGCACCCAAAAATGAAATACTGATATAGGCTGCAAGAGAGAGGAACCTCGCAACACACCAGCTGAAGAATGCCAGACAGTCGCAGACTGCTGGTGACAGCGGCCGAGAGACGGCACCCGACAGGCGGAGGGTTGTATTTTGGAATGACAGGGACGTTCTCCGAGGCAGTGATTACACAGCCATCTTGTACAAATACCAAATGCCACTAAATTGTTTTAAATTACTTTTATCTTGTTTCACCTTGATTACTTATTTGTATAATTTTGAGACAGGATCTTGTCTGTAGTCCAGGCTGGCCTCACATTTAGGGCGATCCTTCTGCCTCAGCCTCCTGAGTGCTGGGACTACAGGCATGAGTCACTACATCTGAGTCAGCTCAGTGATTTTAATTTTTAAAAAACTGGATCAAATTCTGATTGAACAGAGGAGCACGGGAACAAGTGTGTTTCCTTTGGGAAACTATCACGTTCACCTGCGAGGTGAGGAGTCTAGGTCACGGAAGTGACTCACGGGGAGGTCAGGGAGTGAAGGACTCACAGGAAGCCTGGATCACCCCAACACGCTCTGCCTGCCCTCCCCCACACTCTGCTGAGGCTGTTAACTCATGGGTGACACAGGCCACAATCTACTCACCAGGGCATGCATACAGAAGGGGCTCTATGAATGTGTTTTGTTATTCTTCTTTTGCTTTTTGTGGTCCTGGGTATTGAACCCAGGATCTTTGTACTAAGCAACATGCCCAGCCAGGAGGATTACTGTGTGAGTTCTAGGCCAGCGAGCGCTACACAGTGAGGCAGGAGGACTTGTGGGAGTTTTTATTTTTCATTTTGAGACGGGCTTGCTAAATTTCCCTGGTGGGACTTGAACTTCCAATCCTCCTGCCTCAGCCTCCCTCAGCTCTGGGATTAGGCTTGCGTCCTCACAGCCAGCTAAGGGCTCTGCAGTGCTTATGGATGTGACGTTGGCCAAGTAAATCACCCTACTCTCCCAAGGGCCTCCAGCGGGAGGCCAGAAATCACATGACCCTCCGAAGACATCAGGTCAGCACCAGCCCCGCCCACATGCCTTGGGCAGGCTGCGGGCCAAGCGCGCCATCTCCTGTACTACACAGCAACCCCAATAAGGAGCATTCCACTCCACAGAGGCAGAAGCAGGCGCTCAGCACGGGGAGGAGGCTCCTTCCCAGGCAGCAGCTTCTAAGGATGGAGATGGAAACTCACTCAGTATTTTGACTTACCAACCCCTGTCCTTTGGCCACCGCCTCCTGTAGTGACACACTGGTTAAATTCTCAGCACCCAGCTCTCTCAGAAGGTCCTGCCTTCCCCGCAGTCATAGGATAACACAGTAACGTGGACCCGAAACAACATGAGATAAAAAAGAAGTCTTAGGGTTGGAGGAATGGCCCAGCCGTTAAAGTGCTTGCCTAGCAAGCGCTAAGTATCGGAGTTCAATCCCCAGCACCACATAAACTGGGCGTGGTGGCCCACGCCTGTAATCCCAATGCTCAGGAGGCTGAGGCAGGAGGATTGCTATGAGTCCAAGGCCAGCCTGGTCTCCATAGTGAGTTCAGGACCACCTTGGGCTACAGAGCGAGACCCTGCCTCAAAAAAAAAAAAAAAAAAAAGTTTTTGTCCTGGTGAAAGGGGCTTCTGGGAGGCAGAAGGAAATGGCCTTGTCAGTTTACAACTGATGGCAACCTGAGTCACGATGCGGGTGTCGCAGAGAGATGCCCTGGAGTGCATTGACTCGGACGCTTTCCCACACCCTACTGTCAGGCCCATGGGTCAGGGCTCAGGGGCAAGTTGGGACCTCAGCAGCCGGGAGGACAGCGCGGCACTGCAGGACGTCACTTCTATTGTGTTCAGTTGTGTCACATACGAAGCAAGGCAGTGAAGTCACACTTTGTCCCCGCCTCTGCTGCTTCTGTGTTATTCCGTTATCTCCATTACTGAAGTTATAGAATGCTACTTGACAGTGGCCTAGTGCCATCCAGTCATTATCAGTGATATCATCGTATGTTACATCAGTACACTAAATAATTACAGGAACTCCTACAAGGCAGCTGGGAAGCGCCGAGTCAGCTGCCAGGCCAGAACTATCACAGCGAGCTGCAGTCAGGCCCTTACCGGACCTGCCCGGGAAGCTCATGAGGCGGTCAGGAAGGCAGCTATAAAGTGAAGGTTATGGGGCCGCAGGAATAGCACAGTGACTACAGCACCTGCCTAGCAACTGCAAAGTAGTACTGAGTTCGATTCCTCAGCACCACGTAAACTGGGCACGGTGGTACACACCTGTAACCCAATACCTGAGAGGCTGAGGCACACGGATTCCCAAGCTCATGGCTATGCTGGGCTATGTTGTGAGTCCAGGACCAGCCCGTACTACAAAGTGAAACTCTTGTCTTAAAAACAAGGTAAAAGTCACACAGTCACCAATCTTTTTGAGGCGGGATCTTGTTTTATAGTCCAGGCTGGCCTTGGACTCATGACAATCTTCCTGCCTCAGCCTCTGGGATCCTGGGATTCCAAGTGTGTACCCCACACCTGGTTTATGTGGTGCTGGGGCAGCCACCATCCTTACAGGCCACTGAACTGCTGTTCTGTTCTCTGAGTTCCTTGGTTCTCACACCTCCTCCTTACAAAAGCCCTAGTCCCTCACCTGGCCAGGTACCTGTCTTGGAAACTTACTCATGGTCCACTTCTCTGATCTAAATACACTTATTTTTTCTATATTCCTTGCTAGGTAGTAAAATTCTTTGTACTGCTGCTCTTGCACTGGCCCTCCATACACCATGGGGCATGGCACTTTGGTGGCCTGGGTGGGGAGCCTCTCTCCCTGCTTCTTCACTCCTGAGCTTACGTGTGGTCAACAAACAGCCCATGGGCAAACGATGGCCCCTGGTGGACAAGTCTCTGGTGGGACCCGACCGTTGGGCTGTGACCACACCCACTGTGGCCCGCGGAGGCACAGGTAAGGAGTTCCATTCAGTCTGCTGGGCAGCTGGACTTCCCACTTGCAACTGACGGGACCCTGAGCAGTGGAGGACAGACTTCTAATGGTCGGTAGAGGTAGGAGCTACTTTCTTTGATGGCCCCAGCACAGCTGGCTGTAAAGTGAAGCTGCTCTGTGCTTGTGCAGGTTGGGGATCCCTCTGCTTAGGGCTGCCCCAGAAGCGGTGCCTGTCCCGGGATGGGAGAGGTGCCACATGAGGGGCCACCTTTTGGGTAGGCTGGTATTCCCTCAGGAGGGAGGCCCGTCACCTGTGGGGATGTCTTCAGGTGGACACAGTACCCACACAGGACCATGAGCTCATGGTTTCTATTCCTTCTAACCTCTGCCCTAGTAATTTTTTTCTTTTTTTGAGACAGGGTCTTGCTCTACAGTCCAGGCTGGCCTTGAACTTGTGGCAATCCTCCTGCTCGGCCTCTTGAGTGCTGGGATTACACATATACACCTATCTTGGGCTATATTCTTAAGAACTGGTCTAATACAGGCCTGCAATCTCAGCACTTTGGAAGGCTCAGGCAGGAGAATCACTAGTTTGAGCCTGGCCTGGGCAAGTTAGCATCTTAGTGAGATCTCATCTCAAATTAACAACAGAAAGGAGCCAGCGTGGTAACACAAGCCTGCCTGTAATCCCAGTACTCAGGAGACTGAGGCAGGAGGGTTCTGAGTTCAGGACGAGAGACCTTGTTTCTCTCTCTCTCTCTCTCTCTCACACACACACACACACACACACACTCTCACTCAAAACACCCCATCCCCCCAAAAATCAAACAAGAGGCTGAAGTTCCGATGAAGGCCCAATCCCTAATACCACAACCAGGAACCCCCCTAAGAATTGGTAGTGTTAGGGCTGTGGCTGTGCCACTAAGAGCTGCAAAGCCTTGGCTGTAACAGCTGCAGCCTTTCTGACCTACAAGATCCTATGTAGTGAAGTCTGGATTATGTGGCTGCTGTTAACTCAAACGAGGCTCTACTTGATTTCAGACTCCAGATGACTTTGTCTCTTAAACTGAGATGTGTCAAGCCCAAGACGGACTGTCGAGCGGACTGCCTTCTTGGGGACGCCGGGCCATGTCTGGGAAACACGCCAGGGCTTCCTAGAGGGAGGGACATCCTCGACCAGTAAGATCAAAGTGCATGTGGGGCCCATGTAGCTTCCGTACGCGACAGCACCGGCAGGCCACGCAGTGAGCAGCTGCAGGTCGGTCTTGGGAAAGACACTTTCTCTGCATTGTAATGGTCTCATTTGGAAAACATGGGAAGCTTCACTAAAACACCCTGAGAAAGTCCCTTCCACACCAGTGTCACAGGCACATTTCACATTGATGGCAGTGTGACCACAGCACAGAAAGCCCCTGATATCCACGTAAGCATAACTCACCATTCTTTGTGGTGCTGGGATTAAATCTGGGGCCTCCAACGGGTAGGCAAGTGCCACGCCACTGAGCTGCAGCTACAGCTCTATAGAGATGGGTCTTGCTCATCCACGCCAGCTTGAACTCACGGGCTGCTGGCTCCACAGGATCTCGCTCTATAGCACAGGCTGGCCTTGGACTCACAGCAACCCTCCTGTCTCAGCCTCCTGAGGGCTGGGATTGCAGGCATGTGCCACCACTCAGCTTTATATGGTGCTGGGAATTGAACACAGGGCACAGGCTTGCTAGGCAAGGGCTCTAATTATCTGGGATATTCCTCCAGCCCTAACTTTTAATTCTTAAACTGTTTTTTGCTTCTTATAAACCCATTAAACCTTTTGATAATGGTGATATGGCTGTAGTCTGGAGTAAACTGAAGCTTGGAAAAGCCCAGAGGTCTACTCGGATCACACAGTGGTGGAACAGGCACCCAGACCAGGTGCTGCCCTGCCTCTTCCACCCCAAGACCCTCAGGGCTGTCACCAGCCCAGGTGAGGAAGACACGCTGGTGCTCTCAATGTTCGGAACCTCTCCACCCGCAGGGTGGCTGCATGTCAGAATGCTTTCCAAAGTGGCTGTACAGAAACTGGGGGTGTAGCTTGGTGATTGGAGCCCTTGTTTAGGAAGCCCGGGGCCATGGGTTGACACCCCAGCACCACATACTAGCAGGGCGTGGTGGCACATGCCTGCCATCCCAGCACTCGGGAAGCTGCAGCAGGACTGCCCTGAGTTCAAGCCAGCCTGCGTTACATAGTGAGTTCAGGACCAGCCCAGACTATAGAGCCAGACCCTGTCTCAAGAAGAAAAAAAAAAAAAAAAAAGGAAAAAAGTAGCTATACAGCTGGGAGGATGAGGCAGGAGGATTTCAAGTTCAAGCTGAGCCAGGGTAACTTTTTTTTTTTTTGAGACAAGGTCTCATTCTATACTCCAGGCTGATTCTGAACTTACTATGGAGCCCAGGCTGGCCTTGAACTCAGCAATTTTCCTGCCTCAGCCTCCCGAGTGCTGGGACTATAGTCATGTGCCACCATACCCAGATTTCATTATCTTTTAAAAATTGGATCCATTCCTGTTATTTTGCCTACAAAGGTCCAAAGCACGAGCGCCAAGCCCCTGGCCAACTGCTACGCTGACGCCACGTAGAACCCACGCCAACTGCCACTACCCACCCTCCCTCTGTGCCCCAACATGCTTCTCCAGGTTAGGAAAGGATCCCCATCCAACATGGACCAATACATTTGTAAGCACAATAAACACCAGTTATCAGAAAAACAACCATGGGTCTAAACACTGGAGCAACAGCCAAGTTCCTCAATGCTATTCCTGGTTTCAGCACCTGTGGCAGCTCCACACTGGTCCGGCCACACTTCACAACGCCTGAGAGCCTGCTTCGCCCTGCCCGGTGAACCCCACCCACCCGCCAGGCTCGTCTCTGCTGCCTCCACAGCCACATCCCGCTTGATACATTCACCACCTTTTTTTAATTTTAATTTTTTTTTTTTGAAGATAGTGTTTCACTGTCATTCAGGCTGGCCCTGAAATCTTGGCAACCTGCCTGCCTCAGCCTCCTGAGTGCTGGGATTACAGACACGTGCCACCACACCCAGCTTATGTGATGCTGGGGAACTGAGCTCAGGTACTTAGCGCTTGCTAGAAGGCAGGCGCTTTAACTGCTGAGCTACTCCTCCAGTCCCCACCATCTCTTTTTAAACCCACTGTAACCTATCACGATAGCACAGTTTTCCGCTGCACAGCACAGACAGCAGCTCTGATGTCAGGTGCATGCGCACTTCCCTCTGCACCTCAGCCTCGTGCCCGTCATATGGTGGCAGCTCAGAAAAGAAACAGCACAAGCGAGCCCAATACGCAGAAGGACAATGAAGCCTTCAGGAACCGCAGCACTCTCTAGGCAGACATTTATTGAATGACTGGCGTGGGTGGCACTGGGTGGCCGAGGGGTCGGGGCCGCAGGGACGCCGGGGAGGACTCAGTAGGCGGCCTGAGACTGCTGCTGGCGGTAGCCACCGCGGCGCATGTAGCCCTCGTTTTTGCGGTAGCCATCTTTCTGGTCTGTGGGGAGGAAGGGGAGGGCGTGAGCGGCAGGGGAGAGGCGGGCGACGGCCAGACTCGGGACAGTACAGGCAAGGAGACCACTTGCCTCGGAAGTAGCCGCCATAGGTGCCCTGCTTGTGGTCAAACACCCGCTCGTTGTTCTCCACCAGGCTGCCCAGCTTCTCGGCCAGCTGCAGGGCCAGGTTCTGCTGGGCGGTAGGCTCCGTGCGGTGCATCACCACCGTCTGCGTCGGCTGGTCCAGGGAGGCCTGACAAGAGCAAGGCAGAGGAAGGGACATGGCCCAGATCACACCCGCTCTGTGCCCATCCGGGACCCCGCGTGCCACTTCCCACCCCGGCCTCACCATCAACTCCTCGTTAATGATCATCTTGCTGATAATGGAGTGCACGGTAGGCAGGTCCAGCTCGAACATGTCCGACAGCGTCTCCATGCTGGGGAGGAAGAGCGATCAGTTAGGGTCCTTGACCGTGAGGAGTGGGGATGCTTCAGTGTCACTGGGACCCGCCTACCTGATGGAGTCATAGACGCTGCTGTACGTGAAGAGGTAGGTCCTCAGGGACTCTTCCTGGATCTTCCTGTGGGGGAGGGCAGAGAAGGGCAGTTCTCAGGAAAGAAAAAAAAAAATCAACCTGTCCTTCCCCGCCCCGAAGCACAACTGCCCTCCCTGCTCACCTAACCAGCATGGTGCGGACTTTGTCAGCTTCGGGGAATAGGTCCCACACTTTCCCATTCATCTTCTCATTAATGATGAAACTGTGGCACGTCTTCCAGTCGCCCATTTTCATGGCCTTGGAGGCAGCAACCACGTGCTCCCTCATGGACTCCGGGGGGCCTGAGAGTTTGGGAATGAGGCAGGCCTGAGACCAGAGCTCCCCCCTCCACAAGCATTATCCAGGAACGAACACCGGCTGGAGGGCCGCCATGTAGACACAACTCTCTCGGCTCTCCTCCAAACCGCAAGGGACTCTACTTGTCAATTTCCAAATACAATTATTTTTAAGACTGAACTAGACCAGCCCAAAAATGTGCTTCAGGGACAGCTGAGCCCCTTGAAAATGCCAACAGATGGTTGTGTGGGATCCTCGCATGCATCTTCCTAGGAGAAACATCCACAGCTTCCATCAATTCTTATAGGTTCCTGGCCTAAAATAAAAGTCTGCTATCCTGACTAGAACAGTGTTTACCAAACTTCACTCACTCCCTTACCACATGGATGGCCCCTGCCTACCCACATACTTACTAGCTCACTGTTCCTAAGAGGAGGCTCACTTACAGTAGCCCCAGTCCGAGCTGCCTCTGTGAGATCACAGGCCTTATGTTGCCGATCACAGACTGGGGCCCCAGCACTGCCCTTAGAGACAAGCTGGGAACTGGGCAGAGAACAGTACCCAGACTGAGAGGAGATCAAGACAGGGGGGTGGCACATGTGCATGTGGCACACATTAGGGAAGGCACAACCAGCTCAAATCACATGTAAGAAACGTGTGAAGAGGGCTAAGGGGAAGGAGGAACGCACCAGCCTCTAAGGTCAGCCTCCGGTTTAACACTTTTCAGAGACAAGGCTGGACGCTCACAGAATGTGTCTCTAAAAAGTAGCAGTACAGGGCTGAGAAAGAACTAGCTTTGGACTTCACTGTGATCCCAGGAGATGCAGGAACTGGGGAGAAGCACAGAACGCTCCCTCACAGGTCACTCCAGTTCCTGCCAGGGACAGCTCTGTAAGTCAGGCCTGGGTCACCAGGCCCACTGAAATTCTAAGATATACAGAAATTCAGATTACCAGTGGCAGTTTCCCCTGTACACGAGCCCCCTGTGAGCCCACCAAGATTGCCCGAGGGTTCCTGCACCCAAGCACGGCTACACACGTGATCAACGGAAGCCAGATGTGTAAGGGGACACGGCTGTGGACAGCAAGTTGGCTCACTCAAGCCCCTCCGTGCTCCAAGCGCACAAGGGCGCCACGGCTACAGTGTATGGCAGAGCTTGCCTGTAATCCCAGCTTCCAGCTGACTGGGAGACCACACATTGGAGTCCTGCTAGAATGTAGTAAGACCCAGTCTCAAAACAGAAGACAGACCTGGGAATGCAGTCCAGTGAGGCAGCACACCGGGGTGTGATCCCCAGCACAGGGGCGGGGGTGGGGCTAGGGTGGGGTACAGGCAGCATAAGCAACTGAGCCACAGGGAGGGCTCCATTGTTCCCAGTCAGCGTAGTCTTAACTTACCCAGGCTCAAAGGTGTCCAGAACGGCCTCAAGCTTGCAATCCTTCTATCTCAGCCTTCAGAGTACAGGGATTACAGGTGTGTACTACCATGCCTGACTTTTTTTTAAAAATGGTACCGGGGATCAAGCCCCAGACCTTCACACTGAGCTACATCCCCTGCCCATTTGTATTTTTAATTTCTGAGACGGATCTTGCTCAGTTGCTATGTTGTCCAAGCTGGGATCCAACGTGAGATCCTGCCTCAGCTTCCCAGAGTACTAGGATTACAGGCCTGCACCATCAGGCCCGGCTCTAGCCAATTCTTAACAGTAAAGGCTCTATTAGAGCTGGTGGGGGGGAAGAGTACACTGTGCATGGAGAGAAAGGAGGATAAAAAGATTAGGCGCGCACTGGCTGCACTGAACTTGTGCCAGTCACTAATTCTCTGTGCTTCAGCTTTTTCACCAGGAAAAGGGGGTAACAAGAGCACTCAGACCACAGGACGATTACTAACACAGAGTAAACCAACACTGGTAAAACGCTTAGACTTTCAGTGTTGGACGGGGAGGTATTACACAGTCAAGTGGAATACCACAGGAGAGCTGGCTCCTTTAACGTCTCTCAACCATCAGTCACAATCCAGAGCTACGCCACGGAGCTCTGCACTCACCCAGCAGGGGCTGCCGCTCGCCCACTCGCAGCTGGTGATGGAACTGCTTGCTGATCATGCGCCGGCGGGCGTCGCTCTCGTGGGCAGCCATGTAGGGGATCTCCAGGAGCATGGCCGATACCAGGTAGACACACTCCAGCAGCTCCAGGTTGATGTGCAGGTGGAAGGGCACCTGCCTGCGCCGCTCCACCTTCTCCTGCTCCTGGTTGCGCTCCTGCAGGCTGCGCAGCAGCAGACCCTGGCCCAGGAGCTCCTTGGCCCGGCCACTGGACTGGATGTCCAGCAGGGCGTTGTGCGCATCCTTGGTCAGGCCTTGGCGGAAGGCACAGATGCCCAGCTGCACCATGGTGCGGTTGTAGAGAATCTGCGGGAAAAGGCAGCGCAGTCACACGTGACAGCCACAGGTACACTGTTCACCTTGTCAACAAATATGCTGAAAGAATCTACTATGCGCTGAGTACCGGGCCATGGTTGGAGACACAGAACCAACCCTTCCCCCCACGGAGCTTCCATTCTAGAGGTGAGGTATGGAGCTCAAAATAATCGTACTAGGACGGTAACTCAGGCCAGGATGGAAAACACAGCAGGGAAGGCAGTGCGTGGGGACCGTGGCAGGTGATCAGACGGAACTAGGGAAGGCCTCACTTGATTGATTAATTGAGACGGGGTCTTGCTCTGTAGCCCAGGCTGGTCCTGAACTCACTATGTAGCCCAGGTCGTCCAGGCTGGCCTTGGATTCAGGGCAATCCTTCTGCCTCAGCCTCCCAAGTGCTGGGATTACAGGCATGCCCACCACGTCTAGCTTAGAGGTCTTACTTTATTTACTGGAAGCCAGGCCAGGTGGCACAGGCCTGGAATCCCAGCAGTCTGGAAGGCTGAGGCAAGAGGCTGAGTCTGAGCCCAGCCTGAGCAACTTAAGAGACTTGGTGAGAGATCCTGTCTCACAATCAAAATGAGATGGGGATGTAGCTCCGTGTCCTGGGCTCAACTCACAGACCACAAAAAGGGAATATTTGAATACAGACCTAAAGACGACGAGAGCCTGGGATACAGGCATCTGAGAGAAGGCCATGTGTCCTGGGTACAGTCAAGGAAGGTGGAGGAAGATTTAACTAAGGCCAGTGAAAGAGGCCGACCTTAGCGACGGAGCGGGCAGGTGTAAGCTGCATGAAGCATTTCTAGACAGGAAACCACAGGAAGGTTTTACGTAAACAGCCGATCTAAGGACTAGGAGTCACCCTGGCTGCAGTATTAAGAACAGAGAAACCAAGGGGACACAAAGGCGGAAGCAGAGGAACACGAGGACGATGGAGGCGACTTAAGACACAGGGAGGGAATGAAGCTAAAACGGGCGCCACAGGGATTCTAAACACAAGTGGCCAGTGTAAGGACACAGTGTATGAGAACGAAGCCCCTCGGTGCATGCCAGCAGCCCTGGCTCTCTAGGGCCACAGTGGAAGAGCCACAGGTGAAGATCTGCCTGGGCAGCACTTTAAGATCCCAACTCAAAAATGAAAAAAATAAATAATAAAATAAGGGGGGCGGGGGAGAATACAGCTTGTTTCTCCCTGGGCCGAATTCCAAACCAGAACAGGAATAACTCTGAGGTCTCTGGCCTGACAGAATCAAAAGACGGGTCTGCCACTATTGGGATAGAGGACTGCAAGCAGTGCGGATTTGGGGAGAAATGTCCATTAACAACAAAATATACATGAGAATAAATACTTCCGAAATCCTCCTGCCTCAGCCTCCTGAATGCTGGGATTATAGGCATATATCATCACGACCAGTTTATGTGGTATTGGGGACTTGAACTCAGAGCCCTGTACTTGCTAGGCAAAAATCTAACCACTGTGCTACTCCTAGCCCTTCAAGACTATGACAAAATTTGCAGCCAAGCAGGGTCAGAAGAGAACTTTCTCAACCTGAGAAAGGTCAGCTACAAAAAAAACCCCACTTCACAGCTGGGAGTGATGATGTCCATCTCTAATCTTAGCTACTTGGGAGGCTGAAGCAGGAAGCCTGTAAGGTCAAGTCCAGTCTGGGCAAGACCCGTCACCAAAAGAGCCAGGCACATAGCTCTCTGGGTTAATCACCACTACTGTCAGGAATTGGGGGGGGGGGGGGGGGGGGAGATAAAACGAGGCAAAACAAAACAAAACAAAAAGCCATTTTTACTTACAGTACAATGCTGACTACTTTGCCCACATTGTGAATGAGGCGCAACGTTCCTGACACTTCTTTTATTCAGCACAGTCTAGGAGTCTAGGTCATTGCAGTTTGGCAAAAACATAAATAAAAGGCCCTGTATTCAATCTCCAGTGCTGTGAAAAAACTAGGGAATAGCTGCAGTAATAAAACTATACCTATATGCAGATAACATGATTTAAGTACAAAAAAAAATTGGAAGTACAAGTACAAACTTACAAAACTGCAGGATACAGGGCCAATGTACAAAATAGCTAACTGAAAAATGAAATTAAAAACCTGCATGTATGATTTTAAAAAAAACCCACAAAATATATCCGGGAATAAACTAGAGTGGAAACTAAAGATACTGCAGAGGGGGGAAAAAAAACCACAAGAGACACGCCTAAAGCAATCGCGAGGAACAGTGAGGCGGGACACTCGCACTGCTGTGTTCCACACTTACTACCGTAGGAAGGCAGGGCAAGCCGGTATGGGACTGGCAGAGTCACAGGCCAGGACTGAAACCCATCCAAGAGCCCAGAACACCTGCAGCCTCTTAGCGTCATGGGACTTTCCATGGAAGTTCCACCAATTCACCAACGTCACACAATAAGGCCACAAGAATTAAATGATGCTTGTACAATTAGGCATCCGAGTAGAGAAAAAAGAACTTTGACTCAAGCCTCACACCATACACAAAACCAATCCAAGATGGCTGGGCACAGTGGTGCAGGCCTGTGATCCCAGTACTGGGGGAGGCTGAGACAGGAGGATCACAAGTTTGAGCCCAGCCTGGCCAATTTAGTGACTTAGCAAGACTCTGTCTCAAAATAAAACATGAAAAGAAGAAAAGCTCTGGGTTCAATTCTTAGTACCAAACAAAACAAAAAATAAAACCAAAATTAAGCTAAGATGAATTTTAAGTATAGATGTAAAAGCTAAAAGCTTGCACGCACGTACACACACACACACAGACAGAAGAATATTTTCGTGAGTTGTAGACAGGCAAACATTTCTTTAATACAGGACCCAGAATATAGTAACTGTATTAGAAAAACTTGAAATCAGGCATAGTGGTACGTGCTTGTAACCCTAACTACTTGGGAAGCTAAGGTACATGTTTGATGTCTGATGCCAGCCTGAGTAACTCTGTCTCAAAATAAAATTTACAGGACTGGGGTGAAGCTCAGATATAGGCTGCTCACCCAGCATGCCTGAGACCCTGGGTTCAATCCCCTACATTGCTAAATAAGGAAGAACGAAAATAAAAGAAATGGATTCCATCAAGACACGATTAAGAAAATAAGCAAATCACAGACTGAAAAGAAATAACTGCACAACACTCATCTAACCAAGGAGTGGTTATTTAGAATGCATGAAAGAATGCCTGAATCGGACCTGGTGGCCTAGGCCTGTAGTCCAAGCACCCTGGGAGGCTAAACCAGGAGCCCCACAAATTCAAGCCCAGCCTAGGAACACAGTGAGACTCTGTATCAAAATCAAAATTAAAGCATGGGCTGGAGATGTGACTTACTACACAGGACTGGGTTCAATACCCAGTGCCAAAAGAGAAAAAGAACTCCTATGAGTCAGGCCAGTCCCCGCCAGGTCTAGCGGCACAGGACTGTAATCCTAGCACTTCGGGAAGCTGAGGTAGGAGGATCATAAATTCAATTCGAACCCAGCTTGGGCAACTTAGTGGGACCCTGTCTCAACATGAAAAATAAAAATAGGCTGGGGTAATGCTACGTGTTCAGGGCTCAAATGCTCAATTTGCCCCTCCCCGACACACCCTACCCAACCCCCCAAAAACAAAAACAGCTGTGACCTCCCAAGTTTCTGAAGCAGACATACAGTAAGTAAACTAAATGTATGTTGAATCCAAAACCATTTCTATCCCAGGGGAATCTAATGCTATTGAACAGGACACAATCTGTTCAACATGGAAGACAAAGGAATGCAGGTATGTGGGAAAGACCAGGTAGCCTGGGAGCAGCAGGAGACAGATGGGGGCTCTGCAGGCTGAACCAGTGCCCAGGCAGAGGGCAGGGGCCGGGCCTCTCCACCACCCCCACAGTGCCAGGTCCCCTGAGCCCACCTGCACTGGTGGGTCTGCATGCTGAATGTTGTCTTGCAGGTGGCTCATGAGCATGAGGTCCCGGGCCTGGTACCAGCGGGAGTGCAGGGCGTGATGGTAGATGTGGCAGAGGATGGCACACGTGCGGATGCGGTCAGTGCGGTCCTTGGCGTAGATGTATTTGCACAACCTCTCCATGAGCACGGCGGAGTCCTCGCCCTCATTTTCCGCCTGGTCTTGTTCAGACTAGGAGGGAAGGTGAGTTGCTGGAGATGCATATCCAGCCAAGGCACGGCTTTGAGCACCTCAGGACTCACCAGCCAAAGATGAGGCTCATCCAGCCTGATTCACATCTACTTCCCTCCCTGACCCACTTCAGAAATGTTCCTCAGGGGAAAGGCTTGCCATCAGCCCTACGAGATGGTTAGGAGAGTCACATCTCCTCCCCACAAGCACTCACCTTGGAAGAGCCCTCGGGAGGGGTGAGCTGCCGCTGGTGGGCCTTGTAGTCAAACTTGTAGTAGGTGTGGAGCACACGCCGCAGGTAGATGCGGCAGATCTCCTCAGTGGTGCCCTTCTCCTCCAGGTAGCGCTGCACGCGCTCGATGATGGCGCACACCTGCGCCTCGTCCTTCAGGTGCTCCACATACTCTGGCAGGGACAGCGCCCACCCTCACGTCAACTGGGCCCTGGGCTCTTCCCATCAGGGGTCCCGAGGCCCTCCAGGTAGCTTTTGTTTTCTGTGCTCTTCCATCAGTCTGATCCTAGGTGGAAGACACCGCCCTTCCTGGGGCTTATAACCTCACTATCCCACGGCTGCCAGCCACAGCCAACAAGGCCAGCCAGGTGGGGCGCCTGCTCCATCTTGTGCCGCTCACCGCTGCCTTCCTGTGCGCGTCTCTTTTTATTCCAAGGGCCAAGCTCCCATTCTGTTTGTGTTCCTCCTCCTGTTAGGCGCCTTCTTCTGCTAATTCTTCCCACTGACTCAGCTCAAATGACTCCTACCTGAACGTGTCTTCTTCAGCAGCTAGCTGAAGTGTCCACCCCTCTGGTCACTCTCCACTGCATGGCTCTATTTTAATGTCTTCATTCACACTTCATGTACCCAGAATTACCTTTTTCTTCTTTTGGAGCCTAGGCTCGTGCACTCCAAGTAAGCACTCTATGGCTGAGCCGCATCCCCAGGCCTAGAATGACCATGTCACTTCGCTGCTGTCTGCTGACCTGCCTTTCTCTGGCACCAGCGGAGCTCCCTGAGCGAAAAGACTCCGGCCGGACTGCCCAGCACCAGGCCCATGACTCACACGGCACTTCCCACTCTGAGTGAACTGTACTGTGCCTCTCCATCCCAGTGCCTCTGATCTGAACTAAACAAGGCAAGTGAAGGGATGCCTGCAGTCAAGCGGCCCTCAGAGCAGAGTCTCTAGCCCAGCCCAGCGAGCTGGAAGGACATCATGCCACCCACAATTCTCTCCCTCCAGCAGGTCCTCCATATGAATGATGGGTAGGAGAGGCTGCTTTCCACTGATCTCATACAATCCCCGGGAGCTGGTATCCCCGCCCTCTGCCCTCACCCTCAGCCCACCTCACTTGCCCAGGCTTACCTTGGGAGTGAGGGTCAGTATTCTGCATTATTTTGGTAAATTCTTCATCCATTCGTTCCACCAGAGTTAGGATGCAGCCGCGGACACGCAGGGGCTAACGAGGGAAGCAGAGGAACAAACACATTACCCCAGGTCTGGTCGCAAGCCTCAGCTCCCCCGTCCCTGCTGAGCCCTCCCACGCCAACACACTGTTCCTTGTATCTTGCTATTCCTCCCTTTACCTGGTCAACATTCTGCAGGTTCTCACTCTCTTCCAGAATGTTCTCTCCGACAAAGATGTTGGGGTTTGCAAACAAGATGTCCATCAGCTCATTGATGCAGTCCAGGCACTTCTGCCACATCTCTGGCTGCCAGAGATCAGAGAATCACAGGTGTGGGATGGAACACGCAGATGCCACGCTAGAACCCGCCCACCAGGAATCCACAGCGCCTTTAACAACCGAGACCATGTCCACAGCCTCTGAGTATTAGGACAGCAGGCACCTTCACTGACCCATCACCTCAGGCCCAAAACGCTCTGCTACACTGCCCTCACCTTCATGTACGTGGCCAGGTTGGGGTTGTAGTCATAGAGAGAGGCAATGATATTGAACTTGATCTTGACAATGACGCCCTCCCCTAGGTTGTTTTCAGCAGCGATCTGAACCAGCAATTGTAGCAGCTCAATTTGGGTGGCCCTGGAGGGGTACAGAACTGGATAAAGCTTTGGAGAACAAGCAGAAAGTCTTTTCCAGTCATGCCGCATGCGCTCAGATGCCTTCTAAAATATGACAGAAGCCGGCCCAGACATCTGCGTCCTGGCTGTGCCTTTAAGGCCGTGGTCCCCAACGTTTCTGATGCCGTGCCAGGGACTGATTTAGCTGAAGAGCGTTCTTTCAAGGATGGGGGTGGGACGTGCTAAATGGCAGGCTGCTTGAGGACTGCTCTGACATGGTGAATGGCAGCAGCAGGGCTGCAGGGAGCGAAGCTCTGCCTACTGGATTAACAGCGGCATTAAAACCTCATAGGAGAGTGCAGACAGGAGCAGAGCTGCTCACTGCTGATCAGTCCCTGTGGCCCAGCTCTCCCAAGCTCATGGCCAAGCTGGTCTGCAGACTGGGGCCTGGGGACCCTTGCTTTAAGTCTCCAACATAAATAGCAATGATGTGACCATCCAGGAGCAGTACCCAGGGCTTTCATACCCACCACCCTTTTCTGCCACCTAACAACGAGAGGTGACATTACTCTCATCTTGCAGATGGTAGTCTCTAAATGCTACGTGGCCAGTGACAAGTCACACAGAGTCACCAGCAGAAAATGGACGGGCATGCCCCAAATGTATGGCTCCTCCCGCACAGCCACACAAAGGTGGCAGTCCCCACCCTATAAACTCAAGGCCCAGGACCATGAATCTTACCGATCTGTTCCCTTCTTGCCTCGTGCCTGCAGGATCTCATTCAGTTTCTTGATGACAACAGCGTGGGTGATCTCAGTTCCCTTGGCAAACATCTTTGGCTTCTCCTAAGACAACAGGCACCCTGTCACAACCATCACCCAACAGGCACCTGTTCCTGCCTTAAGCTGTCTGTTGCTCCAACCAGGTGGGCACATGTACACCTATCCCAAATCGTTCCCCAGTTCATTTTTTTGTGACAGGGTCTTGCTGTGTAGTCCCAGTTGTTCCTGAACTTAATATGTAGCCCAAGCTGGTCTCTAACTCACAGCAATCTTCCTGCATCAGCCTCCCAAAGTAGTGGGATTATAAACATGTGCCACCATGCACAGCTAATTTTATGTGGTGCTGGGGAATCGAACCTATGACCTTGCACATGCCAGGCAAGCACTCTGATTAATGACCTACACCCTGTGCACCTCTCTGGTTCATTCTAAAACCGAAGTCCTCACCTTGACGAGGGGTACGCCACCACGGACTCTCTCCCACTCCCCGCCTTCGTTGTCCTCCTCCTCCTCATCCAGCCGCTTAGATTTCCTGTCATGTTTCTTCTTGGCTTTGTCCTCCCGTTTCTTCTCAGCTGCCTTCTTGTCCTCCTCTGTGGTGGGGGCCCTGCAAGGACACAGGGGAGACAGAAAGACCAGTGTGCTCCCCACCTCCGAAGGTTCTTCCTCATGAACCGTCTCTTCTTCTGAGAGGCCAAGCTATCTCCTCCAATGCTACGACCTGGAGAGCAGGGCCAACCACAACCACAACCACAGCCGCAGCCGCAGCCAATGCAACGGAGCATGTGAACCTACTGGCTGCTTAGGCCAAGCTGTGCCATACTCTACCTGTTCCAATACTCTAGTGAAGGGAAGGGCACAGCTATGGCTACTGAGATACAGGTGCTGACCGGGCCACTGCAGGCACAAAAACAACCTGCCACGTGGCTCCAAAGCTAACCTCTAAGGTTTGCTGAAGAACCCATAAACAGCCCTAAGGTGTTTTCTTGGATACTAGGTGCTCTATCCAGACTGACATTTTTATCATTATATTAAAAAAAAAAAGTTTCTTTGCTATTCCCAGACTACCTGCTTTCCTTTTCTCTCCTCTCTTATGACAACTGCTTAATCTAAACAATTAAAAAAAAAACCAAAAACAAAAAACAAATGAGCCAGGCCCAGCAGTAAAAACCTGCAATCTCAGAATTCTTGGTGGCTGAGACAGGAGGATCCCAAGAGCGAGCCCAGCTGAGTAACTTGGTAACTCAGAGACCTTGTCTCTAAATCAAAAATAAAAATGAGATGGGGTAGGGCTCAGTGCGAAGACCCTAGGCTCCATCGCTAGTAGTTTCCAGAAGGGAAAAAAAGAGACAAAAAGACAAAAAAAATTGTTCAATACAACAAAATACTCAAGAGAAAAAGAGCCTGTAATCCTAGCACTCTGGGAAGCAGTGGCAGAAGGATCTTGAGTCTGAGCCCAGCTCAGGTAATTCTGTGTCTTAATGAGATCCTGCCTCAAAAGATTAAAAAAACAAAACAAATAAACAAAAATAAATAAATAAATAAACTGGCTAAGCACAGTGCAGAAGTCCTCGGCCTGATTTCCAGTACTATAACACAAAACAAATTTGATTTTAACTACTTAAAAGTTTGAGCGTGGGCTAGTAATAGTTTCTAAATTTGCCAGATGGGTTAAAATAAATTTTCCCTTGACAAGACTAATGCTTTGTCTCCAAAAAAACAAAAACAAAAACAAAACAAAGCAAAACACAACACACAACACACACACACACACACACACACACACACACACACACACACACACACACACAAATGGTTATAGAGGGCTTGGTGTGTAGCTCAATGGTTTGAGTGCTTGCTTAGCAACTGCAAGGCTCTGGGTTTGATTCCTCATATAAGCCAGGCATGGTGATGCATACCTAAAATTCTAGCATTCACTTGGGAGGCTGAGGCAGGAAGAATGGCATGAGTGTGAGGCCAGCATGAGGCCAGCATGAGGCCAGCATGAGGCAGAGAGTTCAGGATCAGTAAGACCCTATCTAAAAAAAAAAAAAAAAAAAAAAAAAAAAAAAAAAAAAAAAAAAAAAAAAAAAAAAAAAAAAAAAAAAAAAAAAAAGGCAAACAAACATCCCCCCCCTGCACAAAAACAAAAATAACCATGGTGTTTGCCCCCGTATCACCACTCCCTAACAGTAAGACCGAATTTACAGGTGTGACAGCACACAAAGTATGTGCATTAAGTAGAGTCCTATTAGCCGGCATCCTCCTCAAAGCTCTGAACATGTCTGAAGGAAATAATCAGTGCTTCTCATGAGCTCCATTATGTGTCACTCCTTGCCCTAAAAATACTGTGATCTGTACCTTAAATAGCACAATAAAAACAAAACCAAACCAAAGAGTAGCACAATAAACCCAATGAGATCCTAACCCAAAGACCTGAACTTGAACTTCACGTACTGGGTAAAAGGTTGTACCATTGCATACCAACATTCTAGGTCAGAAAAGACATTATCTGTATCAAGAAGGTAACAGAGAATTTCATGTCCAAGAGAAGCCATCTATAGTTCTAAAGGTAATTCAGAGCCAAGATACTGAAGATTAAGAGACACCAACAGAAGAGGGCTCTCTCACATCCACAGCCCCAGAGGCCGACGGGCAATCCCGACAGCAGGCACAGACAACGCCCTCTAACACATGAGGATCAAGACCCGTGACTGCTGTGCTCTGCTCCTGTTCCTTCTGCTTCTCTTTTATGGCAGTACCAGGGCTGAACACAGCCCTGAACACAGGGCTTTGCAGGAAGCGACACCCCAGCTCTTTTTCTTGCTCTGAGAGGCAGGGTAAAGGGAAAATAAAGAGTGACAGCAAGAAACAGGGACACAGATTTCGTGAGGAAAAGGGATGCATTGCAGGGCCTGAAATGATTTAGATATGCACATACACCAATTCAATTACTATGTATCCTAATACATACTAATAAAAAGAGGGCTGGGGGTGTAGCTCAGTGAATAGAGTGCTTGTCCAGCATGCACAAGACCGTGGGGTTCAATTCTCCACCATTACATAGAAATTAGCAAGTATGGCAGCACATGCCAGTAGTCCCAGCACTTGGGAGGCTGAGGCAGGACTGCTCTGAGTAGGAGGTCAACCTGGGCTATATAGTGAGTTCAGGACCAGCTCTAGACTATACAGCAAGACTGCCTCATAAATAAAACAAAACAAGAGACTAAATAAAAGATGGCAACAAACTCAAGGTATGAACTGAATGGCAGTGAACTGTGCACCTAAAAATGGTTAAATTTCATATTAGGTCTCACAACAAAGAAAAAGGCAGGGCTGAGACACAGCCTGGAGGTTAAAGTGCTTGCTCAGACACTCAAGGCTGAGTTCCATCCCCAGCATAATATAAAGTGAGTGTGATGGCACACGTCAGTAATCCCAGCATGCAGGAGGACTGCCTTGAGGCCAGCCCGGACTGCACAGGAGTTCAGGACTAGCATGGATTACACAGCCAGACCTCCATCTCAAAAAAAAAAAAGAAAAAGAAAAGAAAAAGAAAAACAAAAGAAAAGAAAGAAAAAGGAAAAAGAAAAAGCAGAATGATTACATGAGACAGAAAACAAAAAAACAGGACTTCTGGTCAAGATGGTGGCCAAGTAACAGATCTGCACAATGTCTCCTCATCAACCCACTTAAAGTCGAGAATTTAGTTAGAAAATGTGAGTTCAATGTAGCTAGGAAAGAGAGGAGCACCCCAACAACTGAAAGGAGGCCAGGGGAAGATCAGAAATTCTGAAGGATCATCAAAATTGAAGGAAGAAAATTCCAGCAGCCCAGGAAGCTTCCGCAGGCCAGCTGCAAATGTCTGGGAGCCACAGGCAGCTGCAGATGGAGGAAAGCACATGTGGAGACCGAAACATCTGACAGAGCTGGGACAGGAAGGAGCACCCCTACAACTGACCGGAGGCCACAGGAAGGTAAGAAACCCTGAAGTCATATCGGAAGTGGAGGAAAACAGCAGCCGACTCGGCGCGGTCCTGAGCTGCCGGCATCCACAGACCACAGACAGAGTAAAGTCCAGAGCCAGAACCTCAGCCTGAGGTCAGTACGGATCCGGAGAAGTGGGAATTGTCAGCAGCTGGTGGCCCCAGCCTCAAAAAATGAGCCCACAGGTAGTGTGTACTACAAACGCAACGTGCGCTCCCCCTAGAAAAGTCCCCAGCGGGGCACTTGGCAGCCATAATAGGCACTGACATAAGCAGGAGCCATTTTAAAAAGAAGGAAATAAAAGCCCAAGACTGAACCCTTTAGAGTAAAAGAAAGCTCAGAAGAGCACATCAGGGCTTTGGGGGTCACCCTTAAACAGTGCCTAGGAAGAAACTGGCACAAGAGGCAGAGAGAGGAGAAAAGAGGAGACAAAAAGGCTGCTAATCGCCTGAATGGCTCAGTGCATTGGGCACACCTCAAAGGGTAGAGAGCCTGCCCTGGGGAGGGAAGCCAGGACAGGTGGGAGAGCTCTGACGAGGGAGCTGGGGTGGACAAGATACCTTAAAAGGGGGACTATCACCCCATCCCTCAGCTCCCAGGTCACCACTAACCTGCGCAACAGAGACATCTAGGACCTGGAATTCCATTGCCCAGTCTATCCCGGGCCCCAGTGGCTTCCAGGAAACTCCACTGCCCTGTCAATCTTGAGCCCCAGAGGCATCTAGGACCGGGAATTCCATCGCCCCATCTGTCCCTTGGGCCAGAGGCTTCCAGAGGCATCTAGGACTGGGCCTTCACCAAACTCTTTTCTCCTGTGCACCAGAGATAGCCAGAGATAGCAGAACCACGAGGAAACATGGTAATAAATCTCCTACAAAAAGACCTGACACCCCAGAAAACGATTACCAGGGATCCTGAAATAGCAGAATCCAAAGATGAGAAAGACAAAAAAGATGGTAACTTCTGGGCCCAGAAATACTTTGAATTAAAACAGGAAGTGAAACAGATAATGCAAAGAGGTATGTCAGGACACAGCTAAGCTAACGGCAAACAGTGAAAAGCAATTAGGGGGAGAACAAAGAAGAAATAAACCAGAAGATAATGAAGACAATACAAGAAATTAGAGAAGAACACAACAGATATAAAAAAATTGAATGCAGATATTTAAGAAATGGAAAACACAGGAAATAATGAGCAACCACTTTGAACATTTTCAGAATAGAATGTCAGGCCTAGAAGATAAAATGATTGAGCTGCAACATACAGGCCATGAAGAACACAAAGTAAAAAAGGAAGAAAGTGAATCATTACAAAGGCTGATAGATGATTCAAAGAGAAACAACCTCAGAATTATGGGAGTCCAGGAGAAGACTGAGGACAAAACAAAAGGCTTAAAGACCATGTTCAATGAAATTATGGAAGAAAATTTCCCAAATCTAAGAAAAGAAATGAACATGGAACTACTGCAGGCATATAGAACACCAAACAACTTTGATCAGAAGAGATCCTCATCATGACACATCAAAACTAAAATAGTAGAAACCCAACACAACGAGAAAATACTAAAAGCTGTAAGAGAAAAACAGAAGGTGACCTACAAAGATAAGCCCATCAGGATAACTGCAGACTTCCCAAACCAGACTCTCAAAGCCAGATCATGGAGCAATGTCATCCAAGCACTAAGAGAACATAAATGCCAACAAAGACTGCTATATCCAGAAAAATTATCTTTTAAATTAGAGGGAGAAACTAAAACTTTCCATGATATAGAAAGCTTAAAGGAATTTGCAGCCATTAAGGCAGCACTGCAGAGAATACTTGAAGGAAACTTAGAAAGTGAAAGGGAGGCCAGCGACACCCATGGCCCTAGAGAAAAAGAGATAACAGCCAGAGGAGAGTGAGCTGAGAAAAAAGTAAGGCTATGCACGAAATTAGGGAGGAATACATGGGTTAAAAGGATAAACCAAATAGGGCAAAATGTTAATAATTAGTGAAATATGAGTAAACAGTATATGAAAGTTAAAGAAATCTGAAATAACTAAGCATACCTATCTATTGCTTTAACTGTAGTATACTTATGTGATACAGATTTAAGTCCATTTAATGTAGCAAATTGATAGTCTTAAGCTTAATGTAGCAATTCACTTTTTTGATGCTGAATGTGAGTTTTTCCTTTCTGAGAGGCAGAAAGATAAGCAGCACCAAAATAACTTGGAGGAAAGGTAACAGCTAAAGAGAAAAAGTAATAAAAAATATTGTTCTATAAAATCTGTGAAATCTTCCTACATCATTATTAGTAATAGTGTGCAAAACAAAATAATTACATGCAACATGGAGAACTGACATAAATATTTTAAAAATACATATGCATGACTTTATGAATGGATAGGCAGATAAAATTATAAACCAAATCTAGCAGAATGTTAGTAATCAGTGAAAGGTGAGTAAATAAGTTATGAAAGTTAAATAATTCTGAAATAACTAAACTTGCCTTCATATCTGTTACTTTAAGCATACTTATGTGATATAGATTTAAGTTCATTTAATGTAGCAGTGTGATACAGTTGTAAGTTTATTGTAGCAATTCACTTGTTAGATCTTTGATGTAAGTTTATCCTAAGAAAACTGACTGATGTAAAGATAACCCTGTGAATGTACAAACATATACCTTTCAGTACTCAGCTAAGGCATTTGAAATTTAACTTTTCTTTTTCTTTCTCATATTTACTAGTCTTTTGAATTACATGCCTGTAGTTCTTTTCTTATGTGGACTGGTGGGTAAGGCCAGGTTTAAGAATCTCAACAAAGATATAGCAAAATATAGGTGAAAAATACAACAAAAAAAAGAACTTTTGACAAATATCCCAATAAAGGGACTGGCTGGACTCAGAGAAGAGGCATCAAGATTTGACCACTGCAGCCCATTTGAGGAATAGGAAGCTGAGCTAAAGAGTGGTGACTGAAGTGAAATGATTTAGATGCAGAAGATTAAATATGTGAAGAACTGTACAGTCTCTCTGATTTGGGAAACCCAGAACACAGACATTCTATAGAACCACATTAAGGGATAGCAGGAGTTGGGGGGAAGTGATGGGGAGGCTGTGGGAGGGTCAAATTCAGGAAGGGATTGTAAAGTTGATATGATATATATGTGCACAAAATAATCAAGTTTGTTGTAAAACCTTATGTATTACATATGTATATTAATAAAAATAGTGAGAAAAAAATAACAAAAAAACCCTAGCTATGTTTGTAACAAATACCCAAATCAGGTAACATGGATAATTCAAAATAAGACCA
Organism: Ctenodactylus gundi; assembly: GCA_004027205.1. Lineage (NCBI taxonomy): Eukaryota > Metazoa > Chordata > Mammalia > Rodentia > Ctenodactylidae > Ctenodactylus > Ctenodactylus gundi. Next base: position 666,618 of record PVKB01000363.1, read on the forward strand.
GATTTTACTGAGGGTGGTAGGGCAGGCCTGCACTCCCTGCACTGGGGAAGCGGAGGGAAGTTCAAGGCTGGCCCAAGCAATCAGACCTAATCTTGGTAATGAGACACTGGTCTAGGTTTCTTCTGGCATCTGAAGTTTACTTTAGGAACCACTTTTCTCCCAGATAACAGCCTCTGTACGGCACACGTGCATGCTTCTACCCACACACTGGGGGCCTCAACACATAATAGATGAAAAGCAAAAACGTGAAGTAGAAGTAGACAAGACCTGAACCGACAATGCTGGTGTTTCTCTAGGATGTCAACAAGCTAAAAAATGAATTTTCTGGTCAACAAGTTTAAGGTATGGACAATGAAACAAATTTTAAATGTGTATTTTGCTGGGACTTTTCAGGCCCCACTGTACTCATACATGGCTATAGACCGTCCCAGAAAGTGATGACAGAAAACGCTTTCCAGACCTTGAGTAATGTCCTCTCTGAACGCATGGTCAAACATAGCTCTTGAAATGCCCACCACCTTGCCACTCAGACTATGTGAGGCTTCTCTCGGGTCAGGGAACTTACTTCCTGAGGCAACTCACCTCCAAGGCCTAATGGCAGTAAGGGAACCTAGAGTGGCTGTCTTTTTTTTTTTTTTTTTTTTGAGTGGTCTTTTTTTCTGTTCTGGTACAAGAGCAGTAGCAATTCTTCTCATGAAAAAGAGATCTAGAACGTCAAGTACCTTAGCCAAACTTGCATCACCATGAAAGGACTGAAGACTGGGACCAGAATCCGGATCAGGGTCCTTGCACACAGTGCTGGGTCCAGTAAAGCTCCACCCTACGTACTAGGCCACAGGCCAGGTAACACAGTGGCAATTATCACTGAGTGCTAACCACATGCCAGCCCTAGACTGAGCTACTTCCGCCATTTTTGAGATGGAGGCAAAAACCCTCTCTTACTGGGAAACTGAAGATTGGAAAGGTTCCATCACTTGCCCAATCTCAGAGCCAACAGATGGCCAAGTGAGATCTGCACCTGTCCACATGCAATGAGATGTGGTTACACCTGGGGACTCTGAAGACTTCAAATCCCCCATTCAGGGACCTATGAGCTTTGTGACCTTAAATTCCGAGATTCTGCTGTAAAATGGAAGCAGCTGGCCCTTTCTATCTCCAAGGAAGGAGGAAGCAACAACCCTCAGATGACAAGAGCCCTTCCCATCTATCCCACCGTAGTCCCAGCTCCAACAACTTTTCTTACTTTTTAAGGAATTTCGAAGCCAAAACAGCTTGTTTCCCCTCTTCCTCCTCAAAGTCGGAACCAGAAGATGTGGAACTTGTGTCCCAATCTTCGTCGTCGTCATCAGAATCTTCCGAGTCCTCGTCTTCATCCTTAGATGAAGGGTTAAGAGCTACAATGCACCCAGAGAGGATAGGGCTTGCAGTTCCCCAGAGACAGAGGTGGGCCCAGCATTTAATCTTATTTCATTCAACATTCCAATCCAAGCATAAATTTGTTCTCAAATCTGATTCTACCAAATCCCTCCCAACCCAACCCCAAGGAACTAAATGTTCTCAGGCAGGCAAATCACCCCAAGCCTAACCTTGGCTCTTCCCTGTCTTAAAAAAAAAATTTATTCCTTTTATTTATTTATTTATTGCACATGTGGTGGTGGTGGGGTTACTAGGATTTAAGCCCCGCCTCCGGCCATTTTTCATTTTGAGACAGTGTCTCACTAGGTTCCTAACTGGCCCAGCTGAGCTCACGCTTCCGCTCCTTTCCCTCAGCCTCCTAGGCAGGGCCAGCCCGCCAAGCCCCGCTTGCCTCCAGCTTTCTGAGGAACTTGCGGCTCTCCCCAGAAGGAGCTTCTGATTTCTTCTTCAGGAATGCTGCCGCGCTGATGCCATCCTCACCATCATCCTCATCAGAAGACCCTGGAAGGAAAGGGGGCGGGGTGGAATGCTGAAGAGCAAAGCCACAGAGAAGCAGGACCCAGGCTGGCGGCCCTGCGAGCTCCGGCCTCCCAGCTGCGCCCAGCTGCGCCCCCGTCCCACCTTCGGAGTCCTCCTCATTCTTCTCCGCATCTTCATCGGCAGACTGCTCGGGATTCTGGGCAGAAGACGATGAGAAAGTCAGGGTACCTGCCAACCACAGGCCGCCTCAGGCCCCCACTCAGACAGCATGGTCACAATTCCTCTCCTGTCTCACTTTCAGCTGCCAAGGCTGAGTCCAGCGCCACAGGGCTACTGTCACCAGAGTTCACAACGCCTCAGCACACCCACCTGCTTGTAGTTTGTAATGTGGGACTCAAAATCCCGGTTGTACTTCCGGATCTTCTGGCGCAGCGTACTCAGAGCCTTGGCATTGTTCTTGTTCATCTTCTTCTTACCTTCTTTATCTTCCCAAAGCTAATGGAAGGCGACAAGACAAGGAGAGAAGTCACCCAAGACAGCAGTGCTTCCTAAACTTCAGGCCCCACCATGCCCTTCCTGGGTCTCACTTTCACTATTATCATCTGCACTATTCATAACCACACCCACTAACTTTTCTTTTTTCAGTGCCGGGACTGAACCAGAGCCTCATCTGTGTGGGACAAGCCCTTCACACCCAAATTACACCCCCAGCTTGAGACATGGTCTCACTCATAGTACAGGCTGGTCCTGAACTCAGCCCCAGCTGGCCTCAAAGTCATGGCAATCTTGCTGCCTCAGCCTCCCCAGGGCTTGGGACTTATATGAGTGCACCACCACGCCTGCCTTACGTGGTGCTGGGGAATTGAACGCAGGTTCCTTGCACTTGCTAGGCAGGCACCAAAACCACTGAGCTACGTCTCTAGCCCCCTCCACTAGCAGCTTATTATTTGAAGATCCTTTATAAATCTCTTAAAAGAGATCATGAGTAAGAGATACAATTACACATAAACATCATCAAGTCCCCTTGTTTTACCTCATTTCCTATGTGCTAGGGAACACCATGTATCAGTGGTGGCCAACCTTTCTGACAACCAGGGACCTCTCAGTTCAAGTCTCTTTGGGACAGGGGGAGGGGGAGGAAGCGCTCAACCTCCTGCCAGGGCAGCAGTGCAGTACGGTGACAAGAGGTAAAGCTTCGCTCGGCCTTTCCAGTGGCCAGGTCCTTCTAAGGGCACAGACCACTACTGGCTGGTGGCCTGCGGGCTGGGGACCTCTACTGTATGTATCATAACAAGAAGAACTGAGAGGAGACAGGACCCCTGGCAGCAGGTCAGGAGCATGGCCAGCCCCACACTTCTTCTGGATCCCGCCCATCACAATCATCACACCTCATTAAGATAGTCCTCCAGGTCAGCCAGGATGCGGATGTAGAAGCGGGGGACGCCCTCCTTGTCAACAATACTCTTGGCCTTCCCATATGCTTTTCCCAGGAGCTCAAATTCTTCCAGGCACTTGGTGACATCCCGAATCTTCATGGCATTACGAATGGTCCGGATGAGGTTGGTGAGCTCCTCAAACCTGGGCCGGCAGTTCAGCACCATTAAGGGCATCCACCATGGAGAACACTCCTGCCACTCCCACACCCCGCCTCCCACCACCGCAGGGCTCACCTCTTGTCCTTGGCGCTTCGGACAACTCTCTTGGTATCTTCCTCATCCTCACTCAGTAACAACGGCCTGTTCGGAGGGAACAGAGACCACATCCAGTTACCAGTACTTCTCTTCTCAGGCAGAGCAGCGGCACCGGGGCAGCCACAACATGTTCCTTCTCCTCCTGGCCTGCTCTCTACATCCTCACCACGGGCAACTCCATGCTTACGTGCGCTTCAGGAAAGGCCTTTTGCCAACTTTTCACAGCACATACCAGAATGACAGTGTCTACCCTCTCAAAAATGAACAAGTGGAGGTGCCTATTTACCAAGAGAGATAGCTAATTACGCACAGGCACACATCACCACAAAGCACTGAGAAAGCAGAGAAAAATGTCACTTCAACTATAAAGAGGGGGAAACAGGCTTCTAAACTAGATCCTGGAAGGTAGAATCTCCAAAAGTATAAGAGGCATTTCAAAGGCTTCGAAACCTGTTGCTAGGATCTTTCCTTCTTTGTTTCTTTTCTTTTCTTTTTTTAGGGTCTCACTCTGTAGCACTGGCTGGTCCTGAACTCGTTATGTAGCCCAGGGGTAGCCTTGGAGTCACAGCAATCTTCCTGCCTCGGCTTCCTGAGGGCTGGGATGACAGGCATTTTCTTTTTTCTTTTCAGGACATGAGACTGAATTCAGGGCCTTCAAATTAAGCTACATCCCCAGCCATTTTTATTTTGAGACTGGATCTCACTAAGTCTGTAAACTGTCCAGCCTGAGGAACTTGTGGTCCTTCTGACACAGGTAGGCACCATGCCCAGCACTTGTATTTTTCCTTAAGGAGATCAAAACAAGGCTAGAGAAATAGCTCAGCATTAAAGCACCTGTTTAGCAAGCTCAAGGCTCTGGGTTTGATTCCCCAGAAACCATAAAAGCCAGGTGGTGGTGCATGCCTGTAATCCCATCACTCTGGAGGCTGAGGCAGGATTACCATTAACTTGAGGCCTTCCTGGGCTCCACAGTGAGTTCAGGACCAGCCTGGACTACAGAATGAGACCCTGTCTCAAAAAAAAAAGAGATATCAAAACAGTGACCAGCCAACAAGTACTTTCATTCTTTTCTTTTCCTCTCCATCTTATCAATCCTCCCAATCATTTTCTATTTTATGGCAAGTGTTGGTGTTGTTGGTTTTTCACTTGTGGCGGTAATATGCCATACTCATGCTGGTACACGTATATACACAGAGCTCTATACGCACACACAATGTATCTCAAATAGATATGACACACGGCAAAAATAAGCCAAGTGGCATGTATTTCAAAGGATATTTGTAGGCGCTGAAGGAATGGCTCAGCAGCTAAAGCTAGGCAAGTGCTAAGACCAGCACTAAATACCCGAGTTTGATTCCCCGGCACCACATAAACTGGGTACGGTGGCACACGCCTGTAATCCCAGCACTGAGGAGGCTGAGGCAGGAGGATTGCCGTGAGTTCAAAGCCAGCCTGGGCCCCACAGTGAGTCCAGGACTGGCCTGGGCTACAGAGCAAGATGATGTCTCAAAAAGGGGGGGGGGGGGTATTTGTAGAGATGACAGAATGGTGCGTAAGCAGAGGGCAACAGCAGGAATAGCGTATATTTTTAAGAACTGGCTACAGGGCCTGGGGAGAGGCATCGCTCAGCGATTAGGAAAGCTCTGGGGTCTGGGTTCGATTTCCCAGCACCATATAAACTGGGTGTGGTGGGGCACCCCTATAATCCCAACAGCACAGGAGGCTGAGGCAGGACTGCTGTGAATCGAGGCCAGTATGGGCTACACAGTGAGTTCAGGGCCCAACCTGTACTATAGGGTGAGATTCTGCCTCAACACAAAACAAAACCCAACAACAACCCGAGTGCCTACAGAGACAGGCGGCTGGAACCAGAGACACATCAGTTACCAGTGAAATATTTAAGGGTTTCCTTCTTTGAGCAGTACAAGATCACTGTAGATTTCTTAATGGAAAGAGACACTACGATTTTCTCGATTTTCGTTGTAACTGGCCGATGCACAAGGGGAGAGGAGTGGTGGGGCGGGAGCCGACTGATGTATTTATTTAAAGGCCACTTAGGAAGCTAATGCGACAGACCCCAGCGGAGTGAACTCTCCTCCCCTCTGTGGTTCCCCTCCTCGTGCCCAACGGGTGGAGAAGTAACTTACAGCAACCGAAGCAGGAGGACGTTCTCCCAAAATGGCTGGGGCCGCAACCCCTCGTCATCCTCCGCACCCGCGCCCGCTCCCATTCCCTCCCCGCGTACTCGGCTTCCCGCAGGCTGAAGACCCCGCACCGACTGGACCCCACGGCGCGCCCCTCCAACTCACTGTTTGCCGTAGTTCCCACCGACGGGCTTGGTGACGACCTCCTCGCCGGACAGGGACGACTCGGACTCGCTGTCCGAGCCGGTGGTGAAAAACCGCGACATGGCGACGGCGTGGAGGAGGTAGTCGCGACCTGAGAAAGATCCGGAGCGTCACAGGTCTTGGAAAGGACCCGGGCCACCACCTCGTATTTCCCGATTCCCGATCTCTCCTTGCCCTCCACCCGATCACCTACCTCGAAGCACAAGGCCCCAGAAATACTGAGCAGCCCAACTCTGGAGTCACACGGGGAAAAGCCCAAGCAGCGGAAACGCCGAGGGGAAAAGGCGAACGACTGTTCGTCACTTCCGGGAAGCGCTGACGAATCACACGGAGGACTACAAGTCCCAGTGACCCTCACGCTACACACAGGGAGGGAAGAAGCTCGTCGACAAAACCG
>PVKB01000363.1:673049-724955 GCA_004027205.1 Ctenodactylus gundi
AGAGGGAGGGAGGGAGGGAGGGAGGGAGGGAGGGAGGGAGGAGGGAGAGAGAGAGACTGTCTCATAGATAGATAGGTGGATGGATAAGTAACTGGCTGGAGGAGTAGCTCAGCGATTAAATGCTTGCCTAGGAAGCCTTCTGGGTTCTGTTCCCCATTCCATGTCTGTGAGGCTGAGGCAAACATAATGAGCTCTATAATAAATAAATAAAAGCAGGTGTTAAAGCTCTTACCTAGCAAGTACATAACCTGGGTGTGGTGGTGAACATCTGCAATCCCAGCAGGCTGTGTCCAAGGCCAGCCTGGGCTGCATAATGAGTTCAGGACCAGCCTGAGCTACAGAGCAAGACCCTGTCTCAAAAACAGAACAATAAAAATAAAAGCAGAAAATATCTTGGCTTCACCCCTGAAATGCAGGATTGTGATGCAAAGGATGCTAGTCTGGGTGACGCTGGAAGGTGTTTAGAGATAGACCATTAGTACTGGAATCACAGACAAATTTCCCAACCTTGCTGTGCTTCAGTCCTCCCAAACTACAAAGTGAGACCCTGTCTCAAGATCAAAATGTACACATTATTACAAACATAAAAATAAGCCAAAGCAATCCTGAGAAAGACAGAAGTAGGTAGCATTATGATTCCGGACATCAAGTTATATTACAAAGCAACAATGATTAAAAAAAAAAAAAAAGAAAACCCCATATGATATTGGCACACACAGATCAACCAAAGGATCAGAACAGGCAATGCAGAGACAACTTCAGGTGCCCTCAGCTATATGATCTTTGACAAAAGAGTAAAAATTATACACTGTAGAAAGGAAAGCCTGTTCAGTAAGTGGTGCTGGGTTATCCATTTGCAGAAGAATGAATCTAGATCCATATCTATCATCATGTAGTAAAATCAAAGTGAATCAAAAACCTAGATATTAAAAATGGAAACACTGAACCTCCCAGAGGACAAAGTAGGTAAAACTCTTGAAAATATAGGTGTGGGCAAAGACTTTCTCAATAGAACACCTGATGCAAAAGAAGTAACCTCCAGAATCACATATGGGATTATATCAAATTAAAAAGCCTCTGCATGGGAAACAAAACAGCAGAGTGAAGAAAGAACCAACAGCATGGGGAAAAAATTCTTAACACCTACAACTCAGACAGGCAGCAAGTCGATATACGAAGAACCAAAGAAAAATAGACCTCTTAAAATCAAGGACTCAAGTTAGAAATGGGTGATTGTAATGAACAGTTTTCAGATGAAGAAGTATACAGCTGGCCAGCAAATACATGAAAGGATGTTTGACATCCTTAGCCATTAGAGAAATGCAAATCAAATCAACACTGAGATGCCATCTTACCCCAGAGAGAATGGTGCATATCAAGAACTCAAAGAGCAATAGATGCTTGTTTGAGTGTTCAGAAAAGAAACCTTTTTACATTGGTGGTGGAGCTGTGAAATGGTACAACTACTATGGAAAGCAGTATGGATATTCCTCAAAAAACTGAAAATACATATCCTATTTGACCCTGAGATACCTCTTTCAGGTATCTTTCCAAAAGAGTTTTAAAAAATCATGCAACAGAGATGCATATACACTCATGTTTATGGCAGTACAGCTAACAATAGCTGAACAGTGGAGGATGTCACAACGTCCACCCATGGACCAATAGGAAAAAGGCGGTGATGTACGCAGTGGAGTATTATTACTTTGCTGTAAATCCAAACTTGAGTCACTTGTAAACCTGCCTTCAAGAAAAAAAATGCACTTTACATACCTCACCTTCCAAACATTGTGATTTAGTCTTGGTACACTATAGAGTGTCAGGTGTGTCCCTGGGTGGTTGAGTTGGTGACTAGGAGCTGCTGCCAGCTATTGCAAGGAAATACCCTGCTGCATATTGCTGGCCAAGGAAAAGCTCCAAGGATGATTTCTATCAAGTGTTATTGCTTTTATACAATTGTGTGTGAGTTTATTTAAAAAAAAATTTTTGACAGGGCTCTGGTCTGTAGTCCAGGCTGGTCCTAAGCTCACTATATAGCCCAGGCTGGCCTTAAACACATGGCAATCCTCCTGTCTCAGCCTCCCAAATGCTGGGATTACAGGTGTGCACCACCACATCCAGCTTGTGTGTTTGCTTTTTTTTGAAAAGACAAGGCCTTACTATATTGCTTGGGCTGATCCTAACCACCTAGGCTCAAGCAATCATCCTTCTTCAGTTTCCCAAATAGTTGGGACTCCACGGGTTTTCCACCACACTCTGCTTTGCTTTCATGTCATTGCAAACTAGAAAAATTTATAACTGAAAAAATCTCCCTATCTAGAGAGCTCTGGGAGGTATATACATCTCTGCAGACATTTTCTGTGTCTACTTTTTTATTCTGCATATGGATCAGTTTTACTAGCTTTTTTTGTTTGTTTTTCTTGTGTCATTCTTTCTCTTGGCCGAATATTATTCCATTATATGACACACATAAAATATATTTCCTCAGACTCTTATTGCTGATAGCCTCTTTTATGCTTTCCAGTTTTGGTGGTTTGCTTTCACTGGGGTTAAGGACATGGGATGGGAAATGTCACTTTGGGGCGTTCTCTACCCCGCCCCCAGGAAAGGTCCATCCTAACATTCTTGTGATATTCGAGCTCTTTTTTTTTTTTTTTTTTTTTTTTCCCTTGGCTCTACTTTTGCTGCCAAAAGCCTCTTCTGGCCCACTGCTGACCGGCAGCTCCTTGGAAAATTTCTTCCTTTTCTTAGGGATGCTTCTGCCTGTCTCTTCTGGTTCCCTAGCTGTCTCCTCCTTGGCTTGAGCAGTCTTAGGCTCCTATCAGCTGTTTATTTGTTTCTTAAAGATCACTACTAACCAACTCTTCCTGGGAAAATGATTTTTATTTTTGGTTTGGAGAGACAGGTGGGGCATCTATTCCTCTCTCTCTCTCTCTCTCTCAAGACAGAGTCTTCTCTAGCCCAGGCTGGTCCTAAACTCACTGGTATAACCCATACTGGCCTTGGACTACTGGCAATCCTCCTGACCCAGCCTCCCGAGTGCTGGGATTACAGGTGTACGCCACCATGCCTGGTTTATGTGGTGATGGGGAATCCAACTCAGGGACTTAGCACTTGCTGGCAAGCACTTTAACCAGTGAGCCATTCCTCCAACCCCTCTGCCCCTTTTTGAGACAGGGTCTTGCTTTGTAGTCCAGGCTGGTCCTGAATTCACTATGGAGTCCAGGCTGGCTTTGGACTCATGGCAATCCTCCTGCCTCAGCCTTCTGAGTGCTGGGATTACAGGCATGCGTCATTATGTCTGGCTTTATGTAGTGCCGGGAAATCAAACTCAGGGCCTTACTCACGGCTGTGCCATTCTTCCAGCCCCTATTCCACTCTTGAGGAGCCCCCTGGGGCTTTTGCTTTTTCTTCTTTTTGGGTTTTTCATGTGCCTCCTCAGAAGCCCTCAGGATCATGATTGTTTTCTTAACATGCTAGGGATTGGTGGCCTCTTTTAAATATTCACAGTGGGGAGCAGGCTGGGGGCATAGCTCAGGAATTGCAGTGCTGGTGTAGGAAGCTTGAGGTCCCAGGTTCAGTCCCCACAGTAGCTGAGCATGATGGTTCACCCCTATAATCCTACGGATTACCATGGGCTCTAGGCCAGCCTGGGCTACATAGTGAGATCCTGTCTCAAAAATAAATAAATAAATATTCACAATAACCCCACAAACCAGGCAATATTATTAGAAGGAAGCAGATTGATGTCCTAAGAGGTCAAGTGACTTGGACACGGTCATGCTGCCAGCATGTATTCCAATGCAAACATGGTCCCACAGCGCTCTGAAGTGTGAGAGGTCAGTGCGTTTAGAACCGGGCTCTGACAACTTCTGAGTCAGTACACCTTGGTCTTGTGATTAGCATGATGGGAATGAGGGCAACTGACTAAAGAAAACCTAAGAATATCTTTCCTTATGAGCAAACCAGCCTGTATAACTTTGTGTGTGTGTGTGTGTGTGTGTGTGTGTGTGTTACTTGGGATCGAGTCCAGGGTTTTCATACTCCATCTGCTCCAGCCCCATAGTGTCCTTCTTATCTATCAGTATTATTTTCAGACAGGATCTTGCTGGGCCTTGTGATACAGGGCTGGAATCCCAGCACTTTGGGAGGGTGAAGCAGGATGATCCCAAGTTCAAACCCAGCCTGGGCAATTTAGCAACATAGGGAGACTTTGTTTGAAAATCAAACATAAAAACGGGCTGTGTAGATAGCTTGGTGTGAAGGCCCTGGGCTGGGTTCCCAGTATCACAGAAAGAAAGGCAGAGAGAGCGTCTGGAGCGCAGGTAGAATGTGGAGAGTACACTGGAAGGCTATTAAGTAAATTGCTGGAAACTGCCCAAAGCTCTGTATGATACTGATAAGCTGTGAGCCACCTGCTGTGGACCCCATGTGATGAAATTGCTATCTTTACCTTGCTGACAAAGCCCTTTTATGATCGATAACCAGAACACCTGTCCACCTGCATGTGGACCCTGATGAAGTCACTGTCTGTAGCTTGTGGACATAAAGATAGTATAAAAACCGTCCTGGCCCTACGCTCAGGGTCAAGGTTGGAGTCACAGACTCTGAACGCAAGATGTGTCTTGCTCGTCACCCCCAGCCTCCTTGCCTCCCTAGTGCGAGACTACTCCTTCCTCGCATCCTGAGAGTGAGACCCCTCCTGGAAAAGGAGTGATTGTCCAGCCGGGCAGCTATTGGTGGGTCCTGATCCCGCTATCAACTGGTGAGCCCCGGACAAGCTCATAGGCTGGTTGGCTGTGTTGCCGGTAGTCAAGAACATGTCGCACTGGTGAGCATAAGGGACCCAGGATGGGAATAGTTTTAGGAGGCAGAACAACGCTTGCTTTCCTGCTTAATTGATTAATTGATTGATTTATTATAGTTTGATTTATGAATTGGATTGATTGACTGTTGTGTGAATAAAGAACATTCGCAGGTAAATACATCTGCCTCTGTCCCGTCTGTCTCCTCTATGGAGTGCTCGCAACATAGAGAGAGAGAGGGGGAGAGAGAGAGAGAGAGAGAGAGAGAGAAATAGGGTCTTGCCAACTTGCTAAATTACCCAGGCTGGGCTTGGGAGTTTTGGGATTACAGGCCTGTGCCACTGAGCCAGCTCATGAGTGATTTTTTTTTTTTTTTGAGACAGGGTCTTGCTCTGCAGTCCAAGCCTGACCTACACTCACTGTGCAGCCTAGAGTGACCTTGAACTCACAGCAATTCTCCTATCTCAGCCTCCCTAGTGCTGGGATTACAAGTATGCACCACCATGCCTGTGTAATTTTTATATGATGCTGGGGAATCAAACCCAGGGCCTTGAGCACACAAGGCAAGCACTTTACGACTGAACCACACCCCCAGCCCTCATGGGTGATTTTAATGAGTGAATTCTGGGCCTACTTTTCCTTCCTTCCTTCCTTCCTTCCTTCCTTCCTTCCTTCCTTCCTTCCTTCTTTCCTTCCTGGTTCTGTGGAACCCACTCTCTCCTGCACACTACACAAGCACTTTACCACTGAGCTATGGCCCTAGCACAATGGGTGACTTTTGCTAAAGGCCAAGAGTCACACGTCCCAGAGGATCCCGACCCCTGTGGCACCTTCTGTCCACACGAGGGCACACATTTGCCTTAGCAGGTTGCTGTTCTTCACGGACCTGTAATAACACAACAAGCAGCAAGAGGAGAAATGAGTCCTAACTGGTGTTAGAAGAGCAACAGATATGAAGCGTTTGAATGAAAATGGGGCCACCTAGTGTCAGGAATGCTCAGTGACATGGACCAAGCACAAACGACCGACTGCAGATGGGTGGGTGTCCAGCATACGAAATGCACAAAAATAACAACATAAAAAGGTACCAACACGAATGGCAAGGTAGAGAGAGAGGCAATGGTCAGATGGGAAAGGGGTGAACCTCTGAAAAAGGGTGGACATAGAGGTTCACTAATTCCCCAAACTCCATGTTTCTAATGTGTTACAGAATTTGGAATTGATGTATTTACCAAAAAAAAATGTTAAATTTTATGTCATGTGAATTTTTTTTTACCAACATAATTTTTTTTTTTTAAAAAAGGAGCAACTTCGAACAAGTAAAAGCACCTGGGATTCTAGACAGCTTGAAACGATTAGACACTTTTTTAGGTGGACAGGAAAAGTAGCTTAGCGATTAAACTCAGTTTACAAACAAGAAATCTAGAGGGGAAAAAAAGGCGACTGATAGCTGGGCCAGGCACAGCATGAGGCTCTGAGACCAGGCGCTGTAGCCCACAGACCGCAGAAGGCTGGGCAGGATGCACTTGTTACTATAGAAGGACAGTGGCCTGAGGGAACAGAGCTTGGCCAAGGGCATAGCCGCAAGACTGCTTCCCCTGCTCACTCAGCTCTAACCAGGGAGGCCTCAGTTCTGACGGACTCGGCCTTCCCTTCCTGAGACGGATATCTTGGGCCTGGGGACATGACTCCATGGTAGAGCGCATGCCCAGTATGGGCAAGTCCCAGGCTTCCACTCCCAGCTCTCCCCTCACCCATGCCCAAAATCTTGAAACACCATGAAATTTATCAATAACATAACTTTCTGACACACTATTTGGTTTGGCTTTGTGTGTATTTTATTTTGCTAAATAGATCCTCTAGGGAGAATTGTCCTCCAGGTGCTAGCTAGACCAACTCCATCTTGTAGCGAGTCCCTGCCAACTGGCAGGCTGTGTACTAGACTGCAAAACAACAAGGTCCCCCACCACTGTGGCTGGACAGGCCTTGCTGAGACCAGCAGAGTTACCCCAAGGAGGGGGGGTGGGAGCAGGGTAGCCACAGCTTTTGTGAGGACTACTACTTTTTCTTCTTCTCCCCCTCCTCCTCCTTCTCCTTTTCCTTCTTCTTTTTCTTCGACAGGGTCTTGCCATGGAGTCCAGGCTTGACCTACACTCACTTTGTAGCCCGGAGTGACCTTGAACTCACAGCAATCCTCCTATCCCAGCCTCCCTAGTGCTGGGATTACAAACGGGCCCTTCTTACACACTTTAACATTTTTCAATCCATGCATTGCGTGTGGTACATGTTCAACAGGGCCTTTTCTTCATCCCCTGCATGGAGCCTGAACTCGGCACCTCCGTGCTGAGCTACATTGTTTTATTTTTTATGGTGAGACAGGGTCTTACGAAGTCATTAAGGTGCCCGGCTTGGCCTTAAACTTGAAATCTCCCTACGGCAGCCTTGCAGAGCGCTGGGATTGCAGGCCAGGCAACTGGGCCTGGCCAATGTCTTCTTTTCACTATTGTTATTGAAAGATGACACACATACAACCAAGTGTATTAATCACTCATAGTTCGACTTCTCTCACATCAATTAGTTTGTCCTAGCTTTATATAAATAGAATCATAAGGTATATATATTTTTGTGTCTGGCATTTTTTGCTACCTACGATGCTTGAGATTTACATATTGTTACATATATTGGCACTGTTGTTCAATTATTTGTCCATCTAGCAGTCCTGCACTTTGGGCCCCAGGCCTCTGCACAGGGCTACTCCCCAACCCCATTTTTAGCTTTCTATTCTGAGATAGGATTTTGCTAAATCACTCAAGCTGGGTCTGAACTTAAGATCCTTCTGCCTCAGAGTCCCAGTGTGCTGGGATTACAGGTGTGCCCCACCACACCTGGCTCCTTTATGCTTTCTTGAATGCTGAGTGGTTTTTTTTGATCACTGTATGACTAAGCCGAGATGTATTTATTCTGCTAATGATTTAGATTTTTCCTATTTGGGGCCATTATAAATAAAGCTTTTATCAATATGTTTATATAAATATTTTTGTATATATATATAATTATTCTCTTGGTAAACAGTAGCATATTCTAAGTATATTTTTGAATAAAAAGGATATTATTAGAGATTTGCATTTAAGTATGTAAATGAGACATGCTTCTCTAAGACACAAAAAATAATCAAAGAGATTGGTACCTATTTGCAGTGAGAGTTTGGATTATTAAGAAAACAACTGTAACATGAATAAACTTTATTCCTTGTATGTGACATTTAAAATAAGTAGGTAGGTATATAGCTATACTTATGATTTCATACACATGCAGAATCATGGCCGAGGAGGTGGCTACAGTGTGACCAGAAAGCCATAGGTTTTACTGTGTGTATTCCCTTCAGCGAGGGGATTTTCCAAACACAGGAAACAGCTTTGGATCAAGAGGCAAACAAAATTTGGTCCTGCTTCAATGCGCATGACAATAGTCAGTTCTGGCTACTTAACAAAATACTGGGGGTGGGATTACTGTTATTTTTCACCATTCTAGAGGCAGGGAGTTCCAAGGTCAAGGTGCTGGCAGACTCAGGGTCTCATGAGGACCCTCTTTCTGGTTTGCAGACAGGGGCCTTCTTGCTGTATTTTCACATGGTGAAGGGGAGAAAGCCCCTGTCTCATCTCATAAGGGCATCAATCCCATCACAAAGGCCCTGCCCTCATGGTATAACCTGACCCTAATTGCCTCCCAAAGCCCCACTTCCGGTATAATCACACTGGGGGGGTTGGGGTTCTATATCTGAATTAGGGGTAGGGGACACAAACATTCAGATTCAGGGCATCATTATAGTTGAATTTCTGAAAGATTCAGTGTTTTTTTTTTTTTTTTAAACCGAGCAAGAAATACCTTGGGGGCTGGAGGAATAGCACAACAGTTGAAGCACTTGCCTAGCAAGTGCAAGGCCTTGTGTTCGATTCCCCAGTACCATGTAAGCTGGGTGTGGTGGTTCACGCCTGCCGGGAGACTGAGGCAGGAGACTGCCATGAGTTGAGGCCAGCCTAGGCTGCATAGTGAGTTTGAGGACCAGCCTGGACTACAGAGTGAAATCCTCTCCAAAAATAAATAAATACGTAGATAAATAAATAGAAGAAGAAGAAAGAGGAGGAAGAGGAGGAGAAGAAGAAATTCTTTGGGTTCACAGGTAAAATACAGTTAGAGTCTTGGGGCATAGTGCTAGATGTCTGGTGGGGGTAGATATCGAAAAGTCACATAAATGTAGGACAAGTCTTCTTCATACAGGACCCTGTTGTACACAGCAGGATGATTTGATGACTCGGGTTTCATAGCAGAATAGCTTGTACATTGGCTCACTCACAGTGACATCCACAACCTCTACACACACAACAAAGAAAATTCAAAATGGCCCTAGGGGGCAGTACTGCGCCACTGAGATCCACCGTACAAGAACTGTTCAAGCCTATTGTGGTGGTATGCGCCTATAATACCAGCCCTCTGGGCGGCTGAGGCAGGAGGATTTCAATTTTAAGCCCAGCTTGGGTAATTTAGTGACTTAGCAAGACCCATCTCAAAATTAAATATAAAATAAAGGGACTGATGGGCTGGTGATGTAGCTCAGTGGTGGAGTGCTTGCCTAGGGCTGGAGGAGTACCATAGTGGCTAGAGTGCTTCAAGGACCAAGCCCTGGGTTTCTGGATTTCTCAACACCACACAAGCCAGAAGCATTGACAAGCACCTGTAATTCCTACATTCGGGAAACTGAGACAGGAGGATCAAGGCCAGCCTGAGCTCCATAATGAGTTCAGAACCAGTCTGGACTCCAAAAAGTGTTTGCCTATCTTGTATGAAGCTCTGGGTTCTGTTATCAGCACTGACAAAATACGGGACAGAGTGCTCAGTGCAACGGCCTTGGGTTCAAACCCCAGGACTACTAGAAACAAAACAATGAAAACAGGCAGGGATTAATGAGGAAAACCTGAAAGCATTTTTGTCTAAAATCAGAAGCAAGACAAGGATATCTACTTTCAATCCTCACTTCCACCTGGTTAGAGTTCAATGGGCAGGTTCTCAACAGAGCGCTGGTTATACAGATGCTCTCTACCTAGCATACACCCAAGTTTCAGACTCACAAAAGAAAAAAAAAGGTGTTCAGTATGAACCATATTATTCATATAAACAGTTTCAAGCCTGTGAATCGCTCATGGTAGAAATCCTCCTAAAATTTAAATTCTCAGACTCCAACCAAGGGCCAGTCTCTCACACAGACCTTTTCAAAGTTGGTAGTTTGAGTCTACTATTTTAATTCTTTTCTGCACAGATCTCTACCTCACACCAAATACAAAAAAAAGTGAACTCAAAATGGATCAAAACTTAAATGTAAGCGCTAAAACCATAAAATTCTTAGATGTAACCTTGGAATAAGTCCTCATAACCCTTGGAGGTATGGACTGATAGGGTGTGTGTCCCGCCTGCCGTGAACTTCCCAACTGACCTGGGAGGCACAGGGTGGAGCCGAGCAGGTGCTGACTGATAGGGTGCATGGCTGCCACACGCCTCGGAACTTTGTGGCGGATCCGGGGCCGGCGCAGGGCGGAGCCGCGCCGGAGTAGACGGGGGATTCGGGTTCATATCCCCATCACCCCTCGCCGCGGGGGTCCGCGCGGAGACTGTGTTCTCGCAGCACCTGACAGAGCCATACCGGGGAGTACCACATAGGGGAATCCAGGGACGGGCAACCAGAGACAACCAAAGACAACAGAACCATGAGGAAACGTGGAAATAAATCTCCTTCAAGAAGTCTAGACATACCAGAAGAGCATACTAGAAATTCTGAAAATGCAGAAACTAATGATGAAAATGGCACAAATGATGGTAACTTCTGGGTCCAGAAATACATCGAACTAAAAGCAGGAATTAAAGCAGGAAATGATGCAGGAAATGAAAATCATAGATCAAGAGCTACGTCAATACCTAGCTAAGCTAAAAGCAAGCTTTGAGAAGCAAGTAGAAGAGATCAAAGAAGAAATGAACCAGAAGATAATGAAGGCCATGCAAGAAACGAGAGAAGAACACAACAGAGACATAAAAGAAATAAATGCAGATATCCAGGAAGTGAAAAGCACACAGGTCACAATAAGCAATGATACTGAACAATTTCAAAATAGATTATCAGACCTAGAAGACAAAATGATGGAGCAGAAACAGAAAGAACATAAAGGCCACAAAGTAAAAAAAGAAGAAAGTGAATCATTACAACGACTGATAGACAATTCAAAAGACACCCTAGATTTGGCAATGGTTTCTTATCTATACCATTGAAAACACAAATATCCAAAGGAAAAAAAAAGAGATATATTGGGCTTCATTTAAAAAATCTTGTGTATCAAAGGACATAATCAAGACAGAAAAAGGTAGTATACAAAATAGAAGAAAATATTCACCATGTATCTTACAAGGGACTTCTATCTATAGTATAGAATGAAGTCGTTTAGGGCACAGTGGCACAGGCCTGTAATCCCAGAACTCTGGAGTTTGAGGCAGGAGGAACACAAGTTCAGGCCCAACCTGGACACCTGAGTGACTTAGGGAAGACATATCTCAATATAAGGGCTGATGATGTAGCTCAGCTTGAAGACCGGGGATTCAATCTCAAGGATAACAAAAAAGAAAGAGAAAGAAGGAAGGAAGGAAAGAAAGAAAGAGCCTTATAATTCAAGAGGACAAAAAATACATTTTTTGAGATTCAATTGGTCTTGAACTTACTGTGTAGCTTGAGCTGGTCTTGAACTTATGGTTATCCTCCTGCCTCAGCCTCCCAAGTGCTAGGATTACTGGCATGCACCACTGGCATACACCCAGCTATACTGAGCCACTGAGATACAGTCTCAGCCCTAAAAATCCAATCTAAAAATGAGTAAGGGTCTGGTTCAATGTTTCCAGAGTTGATATATGTATGGTTAATAAACACAAGAAAAGATGTTCAACATCACCAACCATTGGGGAAATGCAAATCAAAACCACAATGAGTTACCACACTCACTAGAATGGCTATAATAAGACAAAACCAAACTAACCCACCAAAACACCCCAGAATGGGAAGTAGTAAATATTGGTGAGGATGGGGAGAAGTTTGAGCCCCACACACTGCTGGTGGAAGGTAAAATGCTGTAGTCACTTTAGAAAGCAGTGTGCGGTTTCTCAAAGGACTAAACACAGACTTGCTAGAAGACCAGCCAGCAATTCTGCTCCTAGATGGTACCCAGGATAAACATTTACAGCAGCATCATTCACTAAAAAAAAAAAAAACCTCAAATGCGCATCAACTAACAAATGGTTAAGCAAAATGGTGTATGTCCATAATAGTAGAATAATAGCCATAAACAGGAATAAAGCAGCTGGCCGTGGAGGTGCTTACCTGTAATCTTAGTACTTTGGAAAGCTGAGGCAGGAGGATAGCACATTCAAGGTTGGACTAGGCAAAAATATAATGTGCTGGGGTTGTAACTCATTGCAAAGGCTCTACAGGCCGAGAAAGCAGTACTGAGTGGTATCCACAGCCACAAAACGATGACCCACACATCACTCACCTTCCAATGACAGGTCTAGGGGCAGCTCAAATATCCTTGGAAGAGCACTTCCGGGAAAAACAACCTTGACCTTGTGCCATCATCAAGTTCCCCCGATCGCAGAGTCAGCCATGGGGAAGAGAGAGGACAACACACTTGTGTTCCTTTTGGATGTCTATGGAGAAGCCTGATGACAGTCAAGGCCGAGGTCAATACCCACATCAGGCTTGCTGGAGGAAAGAAGGTGCATGCTCCACGGGTTCCTGATTACGATGCTTGGATTTTGCCAACAGTGTTGTGATCATCTAAACTGAGTCCAGCTGGCTAATTCTAAATACACTTCTTTTTTTTCATCCACAACAGGGGCAGGACCCAAATCTTTGCATAATCAAAGCTGACGTTTACTCGGTGTTGACTATGCTTTCCCATGAGCGCTTGCAATTTCCACAAGCACCTTGCGAAGTGGGAGTACTACTGTCATCCCCATTTGACAGATCAGGAAACTGAGGTGCAGAGAAGTGACTTACCCGAGATCAGAGAGCTGATAGACGGTTGAGCTGGAACCCGAGTCAGGTCTGCCTTCAAAGCCCAGGATGTTAACAAGCGTGGGGTCCACAGGCACCACTGGTAGTCTCAGTGTGCACCCATGTGTTCTATTTATTCACTACTCACTCATTTCCTAAGAAAGTGTCTCGTGGTGATGCGCAGGCTGGTCTCAAGCTCTTGGGCTCAAGTGGTCCTCCTGCCTCTACCGCTACCACAGCTTCCTGGGACTACAGGTGTAGGCCATTGTGCTGACTCGATATTCATGTAAAACTGCAATCATTGTGGTTTTTCTTTCCTTTCTTTTTTTCTCAAGACAGGATTATGCTCTGCAATCCAGGCTAATCCTGAATTCACTATGGAGCCCAAGCTGGTCTCAGACTCACAGGAATCCTCCTGCCTCAGCCTCCCAAGTACTGGGATTACAGGCATGTGCCACCATGCCCGGTTTTTATGGGGTGCTGGGGAATAGAACTCAGGGCCTTGAGCTTGCTAGGCAAGTGATTTAACCACTGAGCCATTCCTCCAGCCCAATACTTATATATTCATAGACTGTATAGAAGAAAAAATAACTAAAATCTCAAACTTGTGATTTCAATAATAATATTGCTTCCATTATTTTCAAAAATTTTACATGTTATATCTCTTTAGTTATTTTAAATAACAGAATTTATATTGTTAGCTGTTTTAATGAAAAATATGAAATAAAGTACTGTTATCACAAATATGATACATATGCTAACTAAGTGGCATGGGAAATACTGCTAAGCCAGCCTTGGGTAATGTAAATACACGTAACAACCTCTACACACTTTACTGAGTATCAGTTACACTTTAAGAAGAATGTAGATGCCAGCTCCGGTGGCACAGGCCTGTAATTCCAACACACTGGGAGGCTGAGGCAGGAGGAGCCCAAGTTCAAGTTCAACCTTGGCAAATTCGTGACTTAGCAAGACTGTCTCAAAACAAAAAATAAAACTAGGAAACTGTGAAGAATACTGCGGGATCCTCTCTCGAGAACCCCTTGTGACTTCTCAAGAGCTTTACTTTCTCAATAAACCCCTTCTTGCTTAAAAATAAAAGAATACTGGACTCAAGTGAGTGATGTGTGTATGGTTTGGATCTGCAACGTCCCCGAAGCCTCCTGTATTTGGATGTCGGGGAACACCTATGGAACCATGCACTGTTATGAGTAAGACCTGGTGAGGAACAGTAGGTTACAGGCGTGTGGGCAGAACCCAGACAGGGGCGGGCGTGTAGTAGATTGTGGGCATGCGGCACATTCCTGGGGTGTGACCTGAAAGGGACAAAGCCTGCAGCTTCACCCAACAGAGGCAGGGCACGGAAGCTTGACCCGGAAGGGGCGGATCACCGGACACGACCTGGGAGGACATACGCTAGTTCCGTCTTTCCTCCCCGACTTGACTTCCTGTCTCCCATGCTGTGAACTGCTACGCCTCCACCACTGCTTGCTGCCCATGAAAGGACTGAGGCCTTCTGAAACTATACGTGAAATCTTTTCTCTCTTAATTTGCAGATGTTGGGTGTTCTGTCACAGCAACGGAAAAGCAGCTAAGAAAATGGGTATGCTGTGTTCAGAGGTGGAGTACAGAAGCCTGCCTCTTTGAAATAGTCTTATAGTGGTGCTCATCTGTAAACCCAGCAGGAAGCCGAGGCAGGCTTGTGAGGTCAAGGCCAGCTGGGGCTACACCACAAGTTCAAAGCCAGCCTTGATTACACAGTGAGATCCGTCCTCAAAAGCAAGCATCACATTAAGCTAGGTTGGTGACCTGATGGATTTGGGTGGAGGATCAAAGACATGATGACACGATAAAGCACTATGTCCAACACAGGACCCAGACAGTGGCCCTAGGAGTGCTCACTGTCCAATGGGTCACCTTTCCTATGCATTGGGAAAAAATGTCCACTGACTGTCTTACCTAATAAATGAGTGAACAAAGCCTCACAGAGCCAAAGTCCCATACTGGTGATTGAATTTAGGATGTTTGCACTGAGCTACATCTCCAGCTCCTTTTGAAATTTTAAATTTTGAGCCAGGGTCTTGCTAAATTGTGCAGGTTGAGGACAACAATGCTAACTGCCTGCCTCAGCCTCCCGGAGTGCTGAGAGTACAAGGTGTGTGTCACACCTGACTTAACATGCTGCCTTTATTGCTCATATCCATACATATGTATGTGCATATGTGCATATGCATGTAAACTCCTAAGTGGGTTTGTTCAGTTTTTTTTCAGAGAAAAACTGCACAAGTCAATCAATAAAATAAACATTTATTGAGTGGGCAAAATTTCAAGAAATCCCGCAAGACCAGCCAGGGAGCGGGAGACCAGAGGCCGCCCCACAGTTCAGGGTAAGGAGGCCTTGTACCCACCTCCAGCCAGGCAGGGAAGGCCCAGAGCTCCATGGTGGGCGTAGGTGCCTGATCTGGCTGCCTGCCTGACGGTCAGTGTGTCCGGCACCCCAAGCAGCCAGTGTCATGGGAGGCTGCAGAGGAAGTCATGCAGGGGCAAGGCCACGACGCCTGACAGGGAGATCCCCAGAGTGTCGGAGATACACGTAGCTGCCATAGCAAACTCTCGGTGCTTATCACTGGTCTAGAAGGGCAGAGCGCAGGGTGAGGCTTCAGTCCTGAAGGACCCTGCCCACTTTCCCCACCACCACCCACAGCCACTGCCCGGCACCACCACCCACAGCCACTGCCCGGCAGGTGCTGACCTCCACAGCAATGTTATGGAAGGTGTTTACGTAGGCTGCACCCCCCAGGAGTCCCTCATACAGAATGATCAGGAAGACGAGGTAGATGCTTGGCAGGAAGTTCAACAACACGTCCACGAGCAGGAAGGCCAGGTTGAGGCACTATGGGCACAGGCGGAGGGCAGGGCTGAGCCGGGACCAGGCAGGGCGGAGAGGTAGGCTGGACATCTTGAGATGTCCATGATACCAGTAAAGGAGAGAGCTGACGGATAAAATCCCAGCATGCAAGTGGGCCTGCATGACTGAGACTTGGGTGCACCCTCCCCAGCCTATCCCAGCATCCTGTGCCTCCTAGGTCCCTCCCTGTCCTCCTGTCACCCCTACCACCTGGAATCCTGCTCCACCTCCCCTTACTTGGGCTCTCAGCCTGGATCAGGGTGCTCCCACCCTCGGGACCTCGTCTTCCTTCCAAAAGCTCCTTGAATAGAGCACTTTCCTCTCCTCACTGCACTGGACTGAGACCAGCGGCCCAGGGGACATCCAGCAACATCTGGAGGTGTCACCATTAGGGCTATGCCACCAGCATCTTGTGGGCAGAGGCCAGGAATGCTACCGAGCACTCTACAATGTCCAGGACAGCCCCACAACAGAATAATCTGGCTCCAAACATCCAGAGAACCAAGGTAGAGAAACCCTGGCTTAGGTGCTCCCCCTTCTGTTAGCAAGCTTCCTAAATGCCTACCCTAGCAGGTGAGTCCCTCCTTTGTGCCTTGGTCCCTCAGTGGGGTCCCATTTTTTGGCTCTGGGCACGTTGTGTGGCCTCTACAGGGTGCACCCACCACATGGTGGAACATGTTCTCCATGCTCCTAAGAATCAAGAGGGATTTTGTGTGAGTGGCCATACTGGGGCTTGAGCACAGGGCCTTCACACAGACCTCTCCCCTTTATTTTTAATTTTGAGACAGGGTCTCACTGAATCATTAAGTTGCCCAGGCTGGGCTTGAACTTACAAACCTCCTGTCTCAGCCTCCCAGAGTGCTGAGATTACAGGCCTGCATCCTGGGCCTGGATCACAGGGGATCTTGTTAAACGAGACACCACCCAGGCCACCTCCTTAGAGGTCCTAATTCAGGAAGTCTGAGGCAGGCTCACAGCTCTGCACTGAAAAGCAAGTGCCCTGGTAACACTGCAAACACTCCCCTCTGTGGCACAGGTCAGGTGCTTGCTATAATGTCAACAAATGACTATGGGCCCTAGTTCTGTGAAGAAGCCTTTGTTAAAGTGGCACCTCAAGCCAGAAGCTATGTGTTTCAGCAGCATTTACAAGAACCTGAGTTGACACCAGTTGACACCACAAGTTTGTAGGTTAAGCCCTGGGCTGGCAGCAAAGCTCAGATAAATAGTGAAGAACGTTGAGGGCTATTTATAAACTATTGTCATAATATCAAAGAATAACCTAACTGGGCTCAGTGGGCACACCTATAATTCCAGCTACTCAGCAGGCTAAGGCAGATGGATCTCAAGTTCAAGGCCAGTCTGGGTAACTCAATGTGGCCTTATTCTCAAAAAAAAGGGGGGGGGGGCTGGGATATATACCAGCATTCCTTGGGTCTGGTCCCCAGCACCCTCTCACCCCAGCTCTTCTTCTGCCTCTTATTATAGAATTGAGTTTTAAAGGGCAAAGGACTTCCCTGTGATACAAGATCCCTTGCAGAAAATGCTTGGGACAAGAAGTGTTTCAGATTTTGGTGTTTCATAGAGAGAATGATATATTATGGGAACAGCATCTAAGTCTAAAGAAATTCACTTGTTTCATATACAACCCATCCACATAGCTTAAAGATAATTTTATACAATATTTTCAATAATTCTATGCATGAAGCAAAATGACTTCTGTTTATTTTGTGGGCCTGGGGATTGAGCTTAGGGCTTTTGTACTGAGTTACACCCCTAGCCCTTTTTCAACATTTTTGAGACAGGATCTCACTAAATTTTTTAAATGCCCAGGCTGGGCTCAAACTTGTGATCCTCCTGCCTCAGCCTCAGAGTGTGGGGATTTCAGGTATGGGCCCTGTGGACCTTTGTTTCATGGTGTGAAGTTTCCATTTATGATGTCATGTCTGCATGGGAAAAAAAGCTAGAGATTTTGGAGTGTGGGTTTCTGGTCTTCAGTCTAGGGATGCTCAGGAGGGCGTCAAAGGTTCACTGCACCAGCCGCCTTCTGAGACTGACGCCGTAGCTGGGTAACAGCGGCCGCAATGCTGCTCGTGGGACCTGCCTGCTGTGAGACTGCTGCAGAGACAGGTGTCTGCTTCTTAAATACTACAGGTGCCCTGGCCGAGGGTAGTTTACGAACTTACTCACAGCAATAATTTACTGAGAAAAATAACCCTTTGGCTATAATGTTGCCAAATGTACTGTAACTAATGTGGCATAAAACCCACCACACAGCTGTTGCTCTGACCTTCCCATCCCTACTCCTCACAGCCGCCTGGTAAGCAGAGGGTGTCCCTTCTGATCTATTTTACTGTTACTGAAGTCTGCTGTGTCTGAGAATGAACCTTTCAGACCCGAAGTAAGCGCTCTCCCCGGGAGCTACAACCCTAGTCCCCAACACAAGATTCCTAAATGAGTTCGCTGAGGCCCAGAGAGGTTCAGAGACCTACTCTGAGTCACACTGCTACGGGACAGAATGAAACAGATTTGCTGGAGGGGTATGTGGCTACCTGGGGTACAAGGGACGCGTCCTGTGGGGGGAGGGAAGCAGGGCACTACGGCAAGAGAGGGGCGGGCAGAGGGTGGCACCTGCAGCAGGGCCAGCGCCCAGGTGAAGCGGATGTGGCAGCAGCGGAGGGAAGAGCGGGAGACGAAGACTCCGGCCTGGTACAGCATCTGGTACCTGAGGAGGGGGCAGGGGCAGGGGGAGCTCCTCCGGATGTCGGGCCCCCAGCAGGGCCTGCCAGCCCCCGCCCTGTGCCCCTCACCCATGCCCCTGCCCAGGCCTCTCACCAGCGGTACTGCTGGGCGTGACTCAGGGATGTGTTCCGGAAAAACAGGAGCTCAAACTGCGGCAAAGACCAGATGGGAGAGAGACGGGCCACGTGGGTCCCCAGCCCTGCGGCCCCGCCGCCCCCGGCCTCGGCACCCCACACTCACAAGTCCCTGGTTGATGAAATACTCGGCAAAGTAGACCAGCACCAAGGGGACGATGTAGCACAGCAGGCCCTGGAGGGTCAGAAGAGTCAGGGGGAGCTGGGGCCCCGCCCACTGGGGCGCCACGCCCACCCCAGGGGCACGCCCCGGCAGAGTCCGCACCTTAAACACCGTCCACCTTTCCCGGAAGGAGAGGCTCGAGCCGGGGGCTGCGGGGAAGGGGGGGCAGGGAGAGGGGCACGGATGAGACCGGCCAGGCGCTGCAGGGTAAGCGCCCGCCGACTCAACACTGCAATGTGGTTAAAATGATAAATTCATGAGACGGCTGTTACCATGATTTAAAAAAAGAGGAGGCACTGGGGATTTTAGTTCAGAGCATGCGCCAATTAGGTCAATCCCTAATATCACAGAAAATTTAAAGAAAACCAGGTGAGATCTCTTCATAGCTTTCATGCTGCTCAACAATGCCCGTCAGCTCACTGCACCCCAGAGGTACTGGCTCTACTGTTTCTAGAACAGCCAAGCTCATTCCTACCACAGGGCCCTAGCATGTGCTGTTCCCTATGCCTGGAACCTATTCATCCCAAAGTTCCCAGGGGTGACTCCTTGTCAGTGAACTGCCAGTCTGAACAATATACCCTCCAGAAGGCTTTCTCTTCACCTTCTCTAAAGCAGAATACCTGAGCCCTCCCTGTTCCCTTCAATTGTCCTAGCAGTTTTATGTCCTTCTAGAACGCATCAGTGTGTGAAGGGGACTAGTTTCTGACCCACTGACTGGCTTAGGAACCAGCCTCACGTCCGCATGTTGGGCACCACTGTCCCCCAGCAAAAGGGCTGTCTGGTATGATCAGTCCTCAGCGAGCAGCTCCTGGCAAGGTGAGTGCGTTGACCTTAGCCAGGACTCCTACCCTGCTCCCTCTCCATGCGACCCCTGCATAGCGAAACAGGCTAACACCCAGCGAGAGAACAGAACCTCTCCGAGGGCCCGTGTCTCCTACCTGACGCTGACTGCTGGGCCTCCGAGCCGATGAGGGGCTGCCGAGCCGTGGCCTCTGCCTCATCTTCCCCTCCAGGGTCCTGGGGCTCCGGCGATGTAAGCACCAGGAAATAGCTGGGCGTGAGCAGAATGAAGACGGTCAACGTGTGGGAAAGGCCGTCTGAGGTCACATGGGCTGTGCCCCGTGGGGTACAGTGTCTGCCTCCAAGGGCAGGCAGCTCACTACCTCCAGGGACAGCCCCGTGCTGGAGAGCTCCAACTAGGTCAGTTCTTCTTCAGGGCTACAACTTGTCCCTTGTTCCCACCCAGGGCCCTCATTTGACTGCTGGCTGTTTTCCTGTCCTTATTTCAATGGTTGGTCACCTATTATGTGTTCACCTTTGTTTTTCTGGGGACTGAACCCCGGGTCTTCTCTGAGTTACATCCTAGCCCTTTTTTATTTTGAGTCAGGGTCTTGCTAAGTCACTGAATTGCCCAAGCGTGAACTTAAGAGCTTCCTGTCTCAGCCTTCCAGAGGGCTGGGATTGCGGGCCTGCACCATGACATTCAGGTACATGTTCACTTCTTGCAAACCCGGAGTTTTACTCACTCATTCTCTGCTTTTATGCACGTTCCTCTGCAAGTATTTTAATACCGCCTC
Organism: Ctenodactylus gundi; assembly: GCA_004027205.1. Taxonomy (NCBI): domain Eukaryota; kingdom Metazoa; phylum Chordata; class Mammalia; order Rodentia; family Ctenodactylidae; genus Ctenodactylus; species Ctenodactylus gundi. Next base: position 693,462 of record PVKB01000363.1, read on the forward strand.
TACACTGGTTCCCTTTTCCTCCCCGGCACTGCTCTAGACCTACACTGTCACGTGTGAAGTCACAGATTAAGCTGGCTAGGTAAATGCCTTCCTTCCGCTGTGCATGGGGCACATGCCTATAATCTAAGCATTAAGGCAGGAGGACTGCTGTGAGTTCAAGGCCAGCCTGGGCTGTGCAGGGTGCTCAGGACTGCCTGCTGAGTGCCCCACAGGAAAGCCAGGAGAAGGGCCACCACTTGAGGTGTAGGGAAACTGAGGTTCAGGGAGGTGACATAACCTGTTCAAGGGCACACAGCTAACAAGTGGAGGCTCTGGGACCCCGTGGTTGTCAGAATCCAGAACCCACATCTCCCACAATAAAGCTGCAGTGATCTGAAGACTGGGATCACATCTGGCTTCTCTGCCTCCCACCAGGGCCACTCACCTTGCCAGCAGCAGGCAGGGGATGCCCAGCATGGACAGCAAGGTGTGCTGGGGGGAGAGGCCGGCCTGCGTGAGGCCCAGGTAGGACAGTGCCCCCAAAAGCCCTGCTCCCCCAGTGCCTGAGGACCACCAGGAGATCACAGGGCTGAGAAGGAGAAGGGGAGGTGCTCAGGCGGAGGCAGCTGGCCACGGGAGGGCCTGCCCTCACTCTGCGCCCTGCCGACTTACCTGGGGTAGAAGGCTGTGAGCGACAGGAAGGTGACCTCCCCCAGACCCGAGGAGATGCTGGCCAGGACGACACCTGGGAGGGGACACGTACAGAGGCGGCATTCGTCTGCGGCCTCAATTTCACGCACTCAGAGGGGCTAAACACAGACCTCCTGGGCAGGCTTGGCTCAGACGTGACCTGAAGCAGCCTCACACAGAACCGTACTGCCATCCACCCAACTGGCAGCAAGGCCTCACCCCAGACCTCCTCAACCCCCGGGGCAGAGCCTGTGGCTCAATCACCCTCCCATCCTCCTTCCCTCCAAACTGCCCTGTCTCCACTTCCTGGAAGGCTTCTGAGAGCTGCAGACATAATCCCTCTCCTCTGGAAAGCAGGGGACATCCCCCACAACCCCACTGCCATGCTCCGACAACGTCCCCGGGACTACTGCACACTCACCACACAGGCTAGTGCCCACTGAGTGGGAAAAGGCAACTAGGACGAAGCTTCCAGCAGAACAAACCCCGCTGACCAGAACCCGAGGGCTGAGGGGAGGGAGGCAGGTAGCCAGGTGGGCCTCAGTCCTGCCTCCCCGCCCCCCACCCTTCCCCAGCCCTCTGCCTCCCCACTCTCCGCTCCCAGACCTGTAGGGCAGCAGGTGGAGGCCCAGTGGGGCAAGCAGTTTGATGACAAGGGTGGGGAGGATGTCGGCCAGGAGCACTGCCTGAGACAGGAGAACAGAGTGAGACCCAGCCAAGGGGCAGGGCAAAGGCAGGCACCAGCCAAGAAGACCTGCTGCCAGTGCAGGCTCAGGACCAGGCAGGTCTAAGGCCAAGTCCCAGCTCTAGCCCCTTTACCATGTGTCCGGGCATTTTCATTATCTGGGTGGGCTTCTGCTGCCATTGTAAAAAAAGGATGCTCACCCAGGCTCGCTCATAGCACTCACATGTGGGTTACGGGACTGACTATGCAACTCTCAAATCATGGCGGTCCCAACTGGACCCTGAGGAGTTGGGGAGGAAGGGCTCTTGGTCACAGGGCCAGGTGGGTACTCACAGCTGTGGAGACGGCGTTGCAGTCAAAGCGAGATGCATTACCGTGGGGGAAGGGCGTGGGGTCTGGGTCCACCTGATGGGGAAGAGCCTTTCACCCACGGAGGCAGGAAGAAGGGCCCGGTCCCAGCTCTGCTCCAACTCGAAGGATGGCTTAGGGTCAGCCCTGCCACGGACTACAGTCCTAACAGGCCACTTTTTCCTTTTTGGTGGGCCGGGGAATTGAACTCACAGCCTCATGCACGCTAGACAAGTACTCTAACATTGAGCTACATATATCCCCAGCTTCCCCAACCACTCATTTTATTAGTGTATGTTTGCAATACATATTAATTACATCCATGTGGGGTGCGGACTGAGCACTGAACATGAGCACATTGGCCCTTCTCACCCACCCCCCTCCCCAGATCCCTTTCCCGTCTCCGCAATCCCTATTTCCTATCTTCTATTTTTCTTTTATTTTACTCTTTAAATCATTTACACTTTGGTTTCTTATGTAAGGGAAACCCTGTGCCGTGTAACCTTGCGTCTGGCTTATGCTGCGAAGCATTCCAGTCTCACGATGAGTCCGTGTGCCTGCAGATGTTTCAGAGCCGCCTGTCTTTGCAGGAGCGTACTCTGTTGGTACTCTGTTGTGCACACACCCTGCCTCTTCCTTATCCATCCATCTCTAAGATGTACCCACTATGAGCTGCGCTGCTACAAACATGGGTCTGCGTGCATCACTGTAATATGGTGTCTGTGATTCTTTTGGAAATATACCACAAGAAAGGTAGCTGGGTCAAATAGAATTTTTCTTTCTTCAGACAGGGTCTCAGTCGATAGCCCAGGCTGGTCTTGAACTCACAGCAGTTCTCCCGCTTCAGATTCCCAAGTGCTGGGCTTACAGGCGTGTACCACCAAGCTGCTTATGTGGTCTGGGGAATCAAACTCAGGGCCTTGTACTTGTTAGGAAAGTGCTCTAATCCCTGTGCTAGTTTCTGTTAACAGCTAATTCTTATTAGGATAAGATGCAATCTCAGTGTTACTTTGACTTGTGTTTCTCTGATGGCATCACGTACCAACTGGCCACTTGAACTTCTGAGAAGTATCCATTCATGTAGGCAGCCCAGTTTTTGACTGGATCTTTTATTTTGAAGTTTTTGTTTTTGTCTTTTCCCCTGGAGGCAGGGTCTTGTTCAGTAGTCCAGGCTGGTGCTGAGCTTACTATGTAGCACAGCCTAGCCTTGGACTTATGGCAATCCTCCTGCTGAGATTACCGGCATGCCCAGCTCTATGTGGTGCAGGGGAACTGAACTCATGGCCTTGAGCTTGCAAGGCAAGTGCCTTAACTGCTGTACCATTCCTCCAACCCATTTTAGAAGCTTCCCCCCCCGCCCCAGTTCTTTATATAGTCTAGATATTAGTCCTCTGACTGAGGAACAGCTGGCAAATATTTTTTCCCACTCTGCATGTTGTCTCTTCTGTCTGCTGACTGGTTCTTTTCGTATGCCAAAGCTTTTTGGTTTGATACAATTGCACCTGATGTCTCTTGGTGTTATTTCTTCTGCAACTGGTGTTCTGTTCACCAAATCCTTTCCTATGCCTATGTCTTGTCGTGTTTTAAGTTTGGCAACCCGATACCCACTTATCTCTTAAAGATCCTTCCTGCCGTTACAGTCCAGAAGAATAGGAACTTTGGTCCCACCCCATTCACGGGCTATTTCATTTCATGGATTTTTTTCAAGAAGGCCTCTGTCCCAGGGTGAGTCCCTCACCTTCCCATAGGGAGCAACCATTGGGGGTGTGGCAGAGAGGGCTCACTTACATGACTCTGGTTCCCAGACGTTCTTTCGTGCCTAAGGATGTCATGGGCAGCACTGAGCATCACCACATAAGAGAAGTTGTTGCAAAGGCCCAGGATCCTGGAACGAGCAGGACAGACCTCCACTTCCTCTCAGGCCTCCAACCCGCCAGTCACTGCGGATCTCTCCCTTACTAATGCCCTTCAATCTGTCCTCCTTGCCCCTTTTCCTTCTATCACCAAATCCCATCTTCTTTCAGTGTTGAGGTTAAAACCAAAGGCTCCGGGGCCAGGTGTGGTGGCACACAGAGGTAATTTCAGCAATGGTGGGAGGCTGAGGCAAGATGATTCCAAGTTTGAGCCCAGTCCAGGCAACTTAATGACTATTATGGTTTAGATCTGGAACATCTCCCAAAAGCCTCACATGTTTGGAAGGTAATTCAATCACGAGAGGTCATCCACTGATTTCCTGCTTTATAAAAAGGTCGGGCCTGAGCTCCCACTATGATTCTGTTCCTGGGCCTTTTTCATCTGCAGGTATGCTGCAGTACAATAAAAATACCTCAGGGCTTGAAACCCAAAGGCTCAGGTCCCAGTCTGCTGCTTCCCACTCCTGTGACCTTGGTCTATCCCGTGAAAAACAACTGTATCATTTCTCTCCTGACTACCCGGAAGGTCAAATGCATTTAGCGATGTAGCAAATAAAAATAATACCAGAACTCTTTCTAATTCATGGAGCATCTTGTTCACCTGACCTCTCAGGGCATGCTCAGTGGTAGGAAAATAAGTTGGGACCAATGTCAGAGACTTCACAAGTATCCTTTCACAAGGCCACAATACGGCTCTTCCTGTTTTACTGTTGAGGAAACTGAGGCTCAGAGAGGTTAAATCACTCTCCCAAAGAGTCACAATGTAAGTCAACGCCAACTCAATTTGTGACCTGAGTCTTCCATGTTTAGACCAGTACTGGAAGTATTTCCCAAGGCTAAGTATTCAAATGATTTTAGGAAGTAACAGACTACTTTGTTTTTCAGTGTTGGAGGCTGAACCCAGGGCCTTTGCATGAAGCTACATCCCAGCCCTTTCTTTTATCGTTTGGGATGCACTCTCCCTAAGTCATTTAACTGCCTAGACTAAGTTTGAATTTGGAATCCTCGTATCTCAGCCTCCCAGACTGTTGGGTGTACCACCAGTACTGGCTTACATCATCTTTTAAAAAGTTTCAGTACTGATGCATGTATATGAATGTTAGGAAAATAACTGGTTTTCCATGAGGTGAGTCTAAGCTGTCTTTGTAAAATGCACGTATTAAAAGACGTTGCAGCTAAGCTGGTTGGAAGGAAACATGGAATAAACACCCTGCAGGTGGAATGAGAATCTGGCATTGGCTGAGGGTGAAGGTGGTGAGAAAAGACGCATAACTGGAAAAGTCAGGGGCAGACTCAAGGCAAACGCGTGAACTCTGTAAATATTTGTGGATCCTGCTCCTTTTCGCGGATCAACTCTTTGCCCCTCCTCTCCTCCATCGCGCGTTTATTGGGCTGAATTCTTCAGGCTACTCACCAGAAGCCCACCGCGTTCTTCCAGTGGGCGCCCTGACGACCCGGCGGCGGGACCCGCGGCGCCGGGGCGGTCTCCTCACCTGGGAGGGAGACAAGGGGTTTGATCCCAGCCCACTCTCACGTGCGGCCGGGCCGGGCCAGCCTCCCACCCTCGGGTGGGCTCCGGGCGCAGGTGGTCACCCCTGGGGGGGAGCGAGCACTCACCCTCGGAATCCGACGGGCGCCGCCGCGTGCCCGCCCCGCCTTCCATACCATGGAGTGCCGGCGCCCCGAAGGGTCAAAGCCGGCGAAAGCTCAAAGCTGTTTCCGATGGGACGGGTGAGGGTCTGCGACAGGTGAGAAGGATCAGCGCTCCACCGCGGGTCCCTGCTGCAGCTGTCGGCCGCACCCCCGCCTAGGCATCCAGCAGTGGCGCTCCGGGCTCCATCTCGCGCCCTCCCACGCCCCGCCACGCCCCACCGGCCGGAGTCAGCCCCGGCTCCTCTAGAACTGAGGGTCCCCTGAAGCCTGTACCTTTAAGAACCGCCGAGAGTTCCGCATCGGGAAGCAGCGGATCGGCAGGTCACGTGACCTTACAGGTTGCTCTTCCATCACGTGCTCTTCTGTCCTCCCTACTTCCGGGCCCTCTGTGCGTCTTCGTTTTCGGCTTTCTCGGCTTCGGGGATGGGGTGTGGGAGCGGGACAAAGCCAGAATAATCTTGGAACCTCTGGCTTTAAACTGAAGCGGGTGGGAGTAGCATGCAGAGCCGTAATCGGCGGCGCCGTAGGCCGTAACAGTACCGTGCCAGTACTAGTCATGGTGTATGCAGCTTCAGCTCCTCTTCTACAGCCCTCCCTAGCCAGAACCAAATATGGCCATCTGACTATTGTGTGTGGGTTTGGCGTTTTTGTTGTTTCTTCAGACAGGACTGGATCTGGCTGGGAACAAAGAAAACTAGCCTCGAGTCACACTCTTACCTGGTGCCCTTATAAATTGTTTTGAAAACGTTAAATAAAGATAATTCCCCATCAAGAAGCTTTCATGAATTTTCTACTGATAAGTGTTCAACATGTTAAACAATACCTTTTCCCATATTATACTAGAACCCAAAACAAACAAATGAAAACCCCCACCAAAAGTTAGCCAAACTCTGGTTTACAGACGAGAAAACGAAGGTATAAAAATAAGGTTATGATCGCACAGAATTAGACCAAAGGGCGACCGTAAGGATCCTTTTAGCTATAGAAATAGAGTACTAGAAGTATGGAGTCGTTGAGCAGGCTACCACTGAATTCCTGTCTCCACCAAGGTGCTTAGACCAGGTGGTTCTGTGTTCTCACCCAACCGTCCTAAAAGGACATTAGGAAAATGGGGCCGGTGCTGAGGTTTATTTCACGTAGTCCCAAAAAAGTAGTCATTAACTTACCTTTCTGGGGGTGGTAAAGCAGCACACCAACTCCCCTTCATCGTGCCCCTTCCCTGCTAACCAGCAGCCTGTGCCCACTTTTCCAGCTCTTTCCCACCACCGGACAACAGAGCACTCTTGGAAATACTTCCCTGTAGTGTACTTCCAAGATCATTCATCCAGTGAGAAATGGGAACACACAACTCCTGCAGAACTCAAGAAATTCAGTGGTGTTTCATACTTGGTCTCTGCCCTCAAGGAATTTACCCAAAGTTAGGGAATAGAGACAAATAACCGCAATACAAAGTTTAACCAAGTTCTGTATTACAGGAACAACTATAGGTGAGAGGTTCTGCACTGGAGCCACCAATCCAGGCCCTTTGTCCCCTCAGGGTAGCATTAATGGAATTAGAAGCCAGAGCTCCCTCCAGCCCTTTCCTCACTCCTGCTCCTTGTCCTGGGGCAAAACAGGAACCAGACAACCCAGCTTCCTCTCACAGAGTGGGTGTGGGCTGAGGGAGAGGATATGGCTGAGGTGTGAACATAAGACCTGAGTCATTTGAGCTGCAGTTGCCCCATGCCCCTCCCCCGTCCCCGTGAGTTGCCCCATGCCCCTCCCCCGTCCCCGTGTCCCCTCCCCGTCCCCGTGTCTGAGATATCCTGCTCTTACTTTTTTCTTCCTGCCCCTCCTTTAGCTTTCAGTATGCACCTAAGTCTCCTGGATGATTCATACCCATTTCTTGCCTGGGGTGGAGGCTGCTGTGGACCCGGGGGTGGGGTGGGGTGGGTGGGCAGGGCCCAGGAAGGGTATGCCTCAGGGAGGGACAGGGGAAGAGGAAGTGTCTTGGGTCCTGGGGAAGACTGGCTTTTCTTGGTGGGTGGGGACAGTCATTGTCAGCTTTCTGGACCCACACAGACAGACAAGATGGACTTTCTTCGGCAACACCTCCCTGGGCTGCATCAAGCTCTGAGGGGGGCACTGGTGAGAGGGGCACAGAGATGTCGGAGACTTTCACCCCATTCCCTGTGGCCTCACCTTCCCTCTTTTGAGCCTCTTCTGAGACTTTGAGTTTCTTTTCCCCGGCCTTCTAGCTCCAATCCCCCACCTCCACAGATGTACCTTCTATTAGGGCTTTTTGTGCTCTTTCTAAACAACCTGGTCTCTTTGTCCTCGCAGATCCCAGAGTCTTATTTATCCAGGATTGGTGTGGCCCAGGACCCCCAGGGAAAGGTCTGGGCCTCCCCTAAATGCCTCCCCTCTTCCTGTCTTCCTTCTAGGAATCCTTCAGCACCTTTGTTTCCTACCTCCTTGGAGATGCGGTCCCCACTGTGCAGAAGGAGGCACAGGCAGCAGAGGAACTGGGGGAGGTGGCCGTGGGGCGACCAGGGCAGACGGTAGAGGAGGAAGCCCTGGAGGCCCAGCAAGGCCTTAGCGGCAGCCACAGCAAGGAGGATGGAGAGCTGAGAGGGCCTGAAGAAGCCACGAGCCAGCAGGAGGGAGGCTCAGCTGCAGAGCAGGCCTGGGGCTGGGGAGGAGACAGTTCTCACCGAGTCCAAGCAGGTAGGCAGGACACTGGAGACCGGGGAGTCCCTGAGGCAAGTGCCTCCTTGAAGGTCAAGAGGAAATCTGAGGCAGAATCTGGGGCTCATGGCGACAGGAGTAGCCAAGTCCAGGAGAGCCAGGAGCCCAGGGAGCAGGAAGTGAGCAGAGGGGACACGCAGAGAACCTGGGAACAGGAGGAGGAGGAAGAGGTCAGGGCAGAAGAGCCAGAGACGGCCAGAGGGGTGGAGTCAGAATGGCCCTGGCGCGGATTGTCCAGAGGGAACAGGCAGAACGTGGCAGGGGACCAAGAGGAGACAGGGCAGGCGGTCAGGGAGGCAGGTGTAGAAACAGAGGCAGCTGGGGACGGAGGGGCCAGGAGGGAAGAGGAGGTGGCAGAAGGCACAGGGATCCAGGGGACACAGGGTCCAGGGGCAGAGTCTGAGGACTGGGCAGCCTCAGGCAGGGAGGGAGCGGACCTCCTAGCAGTCGGGGAGACAGAAGATGAGTTAGTCCCAGCAGAAGGGATCTCAGAAGCTGCTAGGGGAATTAAAGTCCTAGAGGAGACCCCCACCACAGACCAGGCAGAGGAGGCCGGTGAGAAGAGGGACACAGAAGCAGCACTTTCCCTCAAACAGCCCTGGGCCCTGGGGACTGAGGGACAAGAAGAGGTAGCCGAGGGTCAGACAGCAGGAAGGGCGGCTGCAGGAGGCCAGGACCCAGAGAAGGAGGCAGGGGAGAGCTTCGAGGACGGAGATGGTCAGTATGAGAAAGATGCCGAGGGGAAGCAGGGCCCAGAGAGCAGGGCTGATGGCGCCCACGTGCAGGAGGAGGCTAAGGATGCCCAAGAGGAGAGAGGGAGTTATGGGGCCACTGAGGCTGAGCTGGCCCCAGACAAGGAGGTTGGAAGTGACTTGGAGGCCAGGCCTGAGGAGGGGCTCATGAGGGAGAGGAATGGAGAGGCTCAGGTGAGCCAGGACCCACAGGGAGGTGAGTGGAGCGGCCTGGAACTCACAGTCCCTGAAACCCGGCAGCCTGAGCTGGTGGCGTGTGGCCAGTCCTCTGCAGAGGAGCCTGAGGAGAGACAGGGGAATGAAGAGAAACTCAGGGGAGATTCAGGCCTGGGCAGTGAAGAGGCAGAAAGGGAGCGGGAGGAACAGCCTAGGCGCACAGGCTCTGTAGCTCCCGAGCTCCCTGAGGCGGAAGCCTGGGAAAGTCAGAGAAGGGATGTGGAGAGCAAAGACACACAGCGGGACAGAGCAGGTGCTGAAAGGGGCAAAGAAGAGGCTGCAGGAAAGGCCCAGGCTGCAGGGGGCCGTGAGTCTGAATTGCCGGAGGAGGAGGCCTCCGCAGCAGAGCGCCAGGTGCTGCAGGAAAGTCCAGGGGCAGAGGCAGAGGTGGGCCAGTCCCTGAGAGAGTCAGAGGCCAGAGGGACCAAGGATCGTGAGGTGGAGGCCGTCTTGCCATGGGGGCCAGGCAGGGGAGGCTGGAAGCTGGAGGAGGCCCCTCCGAGAGTCCACCATGGCAAGGACACGCAAGCCAGCTCTTTGGCTGCCGAGACTGTGGACAAGGCAGTCCTGGATGTGAGGTCTCCTCGGGTTGCAGACAAGCCGAAACAGGAGGTCACGGGGACCTGGGAGGAGGTGGCTGCTTCAGGTGGCCACGCAGAGGCATATGAGGCCAGGGAGGAAGAGCAGGCAGGGATGAGGGGATCTGCAGTGGCAGAAGACGGTGGCAGGGTGGATGGAGATACCGCAGGCTCCCAGGCTGCAGGAGCAGAGGGGGCCCTCTCCACAGCGGAGGCCAAAGGGCTCCAAAGAGAACAGGTACCGTTAGGAGGGGACAGGGAGGCTGGGGAGCAGCAGGCCAGAGGACAGAGAGGAGGCAGTGAGGAACAGTGTGGGGACCAGCATCCCAAAGGAGAGGCACAAAGGCCTCCAGACGTGAACGACACCAAGGTGACTGGTGGCCGGAGGACAGAGGCCCAGGAGACTGATCTGGAAGGCCCAGAGGATGCTCAGGGCCAAGAGGGGCAGCTGATACACCAGGCCCCTGCCGAGACTGCCCCCTGGCCCTCTGAGATTGCCGAGACCGTGGGGAGTGACAAAGGGGACACTCAAAGCAGCTGGAGTGAGGTGAGGGCTCTGGCGGGTGCAGGGCAGAGCCGGAAGAATCTGGAAGCTAGCCTGATAGAGCTCTACGGCCCTTCTCCGCAGGCCCTGCTCCCTGGGTCCCGCCTGGACGTCTCTGTCCCGCGGAGCCGCGTGCTTCTGTCACGAAGCTCCTCGCAGCGTCGTTCGCGGCCCTCTTTCCGCCGGACCCCCGCCCCTGAGCAGCAGGAAGACCCTTCCAGCCCCCAGCCTGAGGAGGAGGAGCTGTCAGCCCTTCAGCAGGAACCTCTTCAGCTGGAGGACACCCCAGAGCCAACCCCGCCAAGACCTGGAGGAACTCCAGTGCCAACCAGGAGAAAACCTCTGGGTCATGGGTAGGTGCAGGGCTCTGAGCCGGGATGGGGGACAAGGCTCTGGGTCCCTGGGGACCAGCTCCCATGCGCTGTGTTCCTCCTGCAGGTTTGGCTTTGCACACGTAGGCATGATGCAGGAACTGCAAGCCCGGCTGGGCCAGCCAAAGCCGCAGTGACTGAGACCCGATGAGGGTGAGGGCCAAGGCTGCAGGTGGCCTCGCTCCCTCTGACTCCCTCTGTCACAAGCGTCCTTTCCACCCTCTGGGTCTCGGTTTTTTGGTGTGTCCTTCATGGAGTAGAAAATCCGGGAAGGCACTGAACTTAAGGACTCTGACTCTCTGATGCAGGCTGGTGGCCCTCTGCAGTGAGGCCGCCTCTCACGGATCCCTTGCCTTGGTCGCCTCCCCAGCCTGTTTCAACTTCAAAGAGGAATGAGAAAACAGAGTTTGATCTCCCACAGCCTTCCCTCTCTGGGCCTGGCTCCCCACCATGCCGGGGCCCCTCAGAGGTGCACAGTAACAGCTGTGAGGTGTGGGACTAACACCTTCCTTTCAGACCAAAGGAAATGGGTTCGTGGACCTGGAGACACCACTTGGAATCAGAGGTCGATGACTAGCAGGTCAGCTACCTTGAATTTCCAAAATGGTAGCTCAGCCCCAGAACTCTGCTGTTTACTATGGCAGCGTCCAGCTGAGTAGGCCTGAGTCAGGGAAGCTAGACCAGAAGCCCCAAAACTATAGCAGCAGAGAGGGGTTGTGGGTGGTCAGAGGCCACCAACTCCGCACCAGCTCGCTCTGCTCCTTGGGTGCTGGGCACCTCTTCTGTGACAAGATGCAGAGACGGAGAGAGGGTGACAAGTCTTTATTAGGCCCTCACACGTGGCCTCGCTTGAGGAGGAAGCAATAAATAAACCATCTTTTCAAACAATAAATAAATACGTAAGAAATAAATATCTGGCAAGGGCTGGAAGGCTTTAAGTTACTGAGTTGGGGTGAGATGGGGCCTGTGGAACTTCGCCTGGTCTGAGGCCAGGGAACTGGAGGCTGTGCTCTTGGCCAGGGCTTTAGCCCTAATGTCCCAAAGAGTGAGGAAAGCTGGAAGGCAAATCCGGGTGTCCAGCCTTGGACAGCAGCAGCAAGTCCCGCACAGCCCGAGATAAGACAACCTCCAAGGAGTGTAGTAGCTGGTAGGTGTAGAGCAGCTGGGGCCAGGGTGCCTGGACGGGGCCACCTGCAGCTCTGGGCGGCTGCCCCTCCTCCTCCTCTTCCTCTTCCTCCTCCTTCTCTTTCTCCTCCGAGAGTCTGAGTCCTGCAGCCAGCTCCTACGAGGAGAGACTCAAAAGTTGGTCAGTGGCCAAGCAACCAGTGGCCTTGAGTCTTCACTGCTTCTATGTGCAAGGTGTTCACAAGGCCGCGTTTCCCCAGTAACCCCTATTTCAGATCTTCCATGATGTCGTCGTCTCACATCTTACCTGTCTAGTTTGGGGATTTTTTTTTTTTTTTTTTTGAGTTAGATGGACGTCGTGGAGCAGGTTGAAGCTCCCAGAGCTAGGTCACCACCCCCAGGACAGCCCTAGGGCTCGGGGTCCTGGAAATTCCTCTCTGCTGTTAGGATTATCTCAGGACCAGAAGTGGGCAGAGGGGTGACGTAGCTAGTTTCCTTGCTGCTTACATTTTCTATTCTCCTTTTATCAAGGGTAAAATATTTTTGCGTTTTGAAATGTTCAGGAGAAACTGGTGATGTAAGAAAAGTAGAGAGAAGGGAAGGGAACTGACCTAGCAGGGGCCTGCCGCTGCCAGACGCTGTCCCGGGTGCTCGACGGCTCTGCTCTCGTGAAGACCAGCGCCCAAGAGCTGTCCGGGACTTACGAGGCAGAGGCAGGACCTGGGACAGCTATACACTTGCACACATTTGCTGTCACACACACACTCAGGATCTGGAGAGTCTCCTAGACTCAACCTATGAGCAGACAGAGGTGCCTGTCTTTCTTTCTCTCCTTTTTTTCTTTTCTCCTCCTCCTCCTCCTCCTTCCTTTTGGCAATGCCAAGGATTGGACCCACTAAGCTGCATTTCCAACTTTTTTTTTATTGAGACAGGGTCTCACTAAGTTGCTCAGGCTGGGCTCAAACTTGTGGTTCTCCTACGTCAGCCTCCCAGAATTCTGGGATTACAGGCCTGCGCCTCCAGACCCTTATGTGTTCATAAGGAAACCAGTGAGCCTCCATTCTGTGTCCATTTCCTAGGGCCAAGGGAGTGGGCGCTCACCTGGAAGCGGAGCTGTCGCTGCAGGTCCCGGAGGTCCAGCCTGATGGCCCTCAGATGCATCCTCTCTGGGCTGGTCCAGCCCCCCTGGGTCCCCAGGTTCTCCAGCAGGGCGTGGAAGGGCTGAAGGGTCGTGGAAAGGAAGCAGAGTCGTTCTGGGTCCTATCAGAGTGGGAGGAAAAGGATTGGGATGACCCACATCGAAGGGTGACCGCATCAGACCCCTCCCTGGGGCGAGTCTCATTCCCACTACAACCTTGTGTCCATCTCAGAGGGATTCTTCCTTTTTTCACGGCAATTCTTATGAACCCCCTGCCCCATCCCTCCTGTACCCGTCACCCTTCCATCTCCCTTGCCCTTGGCTTCTGATTTCTTTTTTAGTCCCACACCAAACCCTTTTCTGACTGACCCCACCCTCATCACTCTCCATTCGGCCGTCTCTCCCACCATCCCACCCTGTCTCCTGTGTGTTTCCCCCTTTTGGTGGAACTGGAGATTCTACCCAGGGCCTTTGCACTGAGCTGTATGCTCAGCCTTTTGTTTATTTATTTTTATGCTGAGACAGAGCCTCACCGAATTGCCCAGCTTGGGCTCGAACTTGGGATCCTCCTGCCTCAGCCTCCCAGAGTGCTGGGATTATAGGTGTGCACCCTCCACGCCTGCCCCCACCTTTCCACTTCTTAACCTTGACTGCACTGCTTCTCTCTCTCTCTGTTTCTCTCTCTCTCTCTCTCTCACACACACACACACAGAGAGCAACTTCCTGGTGAGGTGCAGACATCACTTTATCTCGCCTCCAACCTTATCCTCACACTCCTTCACCTTCTGCCCAGCCCCACCCCTAGCCTATCCCCATTCCCGCTCTTAACACCACCCCCACGAGCATCCATTCCTACTCCCTCCCATTCTGTTCCCTTCCCCCCTTTCTGTGACCCGCTTCTCTCTTACCCTCTTCCTAACCCCATTTCTGAATTCCAGCTTTACTTTCATATCCAAGTGCAGATTCAGCTGCATCCAGGTGCTGTCCCCAAATTCATCTCCCACCCAATCCCCAAGTGACCTCTGCGCACCCCAGCCCCAGCCGGATTGCTGGCTCCCTCCCAGCGCCCTGCCCTTCACTTACCGAGATACGGTGCCAGGCCTGGAAGGTCAGGGAAACATTGGGAAGCTGCTGTCCCAGGGGCAGGAGGTCTAGGCTCACTCCTGGCAGGTGCATTTCAGCCTGTGGGGCAAGATCTGTTAGTAGGGGCCAGTGGGGACAGGGTGTCCCCATCCTCAGACACAGCTGCATTCGAGAGACTCACAAAGCGGTGGGCCTGGCCTCGAACCTCGAAGAGCAGCTTTCTGGCCAGACGCAGGCTGACTGTGAACTCCCTGCGCAGCTCCTGCGGGCTCAGGGAGCGCCTCCCCGGGGGCCTCGGGAATCCCCAGACTCCAGCTTGCACCAGCAGCAACAGGCTGAGCCCTGGAGAGATGGGCAGGAGTAAGGGGAGGCACGAAAGGAACCAGAGAAAAGGAGGGAAGCCGCCTTTCCAGAGCTGTTCTGCCCATCAGATGCCCTCTCAGAACTGCCTCAGTGACCACAAAGGCCATCGTGTGGCTTTGGGAACAAACTGCCCACTTTAGCAAGCAGCCTGCAGGCTGAATCTTGACCTTCCCTCTGCCAGGTGACTCTCTGGTAAGCAGCCTTGCGCATGGCTGCCCGGTCGTTCCTATTCACTCCATTTTTATGGAAGAGAAAAGTGAGGCTCAGTAGAGCTGCCTGGCCCAGTCCAAAAGTCAAAGGGACAGGGAGCCGGGACAGGTTCCAGGTCTGTCCAATCCCAGAGCCCACGCACATTCTCCAGGAAACTCAGAGGGGACAGCCACCTGCCCCAGGACTGAGGATACTCTGTTCTGCCCAAAATCCCTTAGGCTCAATTAGGTGGCTCAGATGCCTACTAGGGCCCTGCTGGTGGCCCTTGATGCGGGTGGCTGTACCACAGGGAGTCCCAGGGACGGCCTGGCCCACACTCCTCAGCAGGTCGCTCTGCATTGGTGCCCTCCTGGGACAATCTGCAACGTGACAGTGAGAGGGACAGGACTCCCAGAGAAGAGGGCCTGGTATGGGAGGCAGACCCTGGTCTTCTCTTGAGCAATCCCCCCTCTCTTCTCTCTCTCCCTTCTTCTGTTTCTCTCTCTGTTTTGCAATGCGGGGGATTGAACCCAGGGCCTTTGACTAAGCTACATCCCCACCACTCCTTTCAATATATTTTTTTAAATTTTGAAGCAGGCTTTTGTTAAGTTGGCCAGGCTAGGTGGATCCTCCTGCCTCAGCCTCACTGAGTGCCAAAATTACAGACATGCACCACAATTCCTAGCAGCAAGTCACCTCTTATTCTTGTGCCTCAGGCCCCATCTGTGAAATGGGGGAGTCAGACTAATTGATTTCTGGGGTGCTACAAGTCCTCTGTTTTCCTGGAAAGAGAACCTATGGGTGGTGGCTCTGAGAAGTGGGCCACATGCAGAGATTTCTTCCTCTAGGCAAGGAAACCCAGCAATCATGGAAGTTACGCAATTTTCCTCAAAACCTAAACCAAAACTGATCCCCAAGCCTGTCCCTACGCTGGCTCCTCTCCACGCCCTGCGACTCTGTTCATGCTCTAACTTCTGAGCTCTGCTTCGCAAAATGCCCCTCAGCGAAAGTTACAGGAGCTTCTGGGGACATCTGCTTTCCACAGACATCCAGAGTGAGTGGACAGAGCCCAAGGTCTTTGGGCTCAGATGCCATGGCTCGGTAGGCACTATGCTCCGCAGGCGGGCATCCTGGAGACAAGACAGATAGGGTTCTGCCGAGCCCTGCGGGTTGGGGGCAGAGTAGGTTCCCCCAAGACCCTGGAGGATGCTGCCCGATGGCTTGGGCCGTGCCACCTCGGACCTCGGACCTATCCACTTTCCTGCCTGAGCTCTGGAACCCCAATGTCAATCTTGAGTTCTTGGCCCCAGTCTTTGAAGAGCCTGTCCACACCCTGCGGCCTTGGCCCTACCTAGTCCTGTCACCTGTTCCTCTGCCTACAGCTCTGGTCCTAGTCCCTGAGTTCTTTAGTCACCAACCACAGATTGGACCTTCTTTGGAGCTTCAAACAAAAGACCCTCGACCCACGTCAGCAGCTGGCTCCTAGGCTCCCACCCTGATTTGTGCCGAGTCCTCCTGCTGCTCCTCCTCGGGCTCAGCCTCAGGCCCTGCTCCTTCATTCCAAAACCTTCATTTACCAGCCTAGTACTGGTTTAGGTTCAGATCGTACATCCAAAACTCCTATTCTTATTAGCCAAGCCTTCCCATCTCCTGCGCAGCCCTGGCCATGTGCTTCTCTGCTGCCCCAGGCATCACGCCAGTCCCACCCCTACCCTCCAGCCAGCCGTGGCTTTGTCCTGGCCAAGATGCTGTCCCTAGCCATGCCACCGAAGCTTTCCCATCTAGAGCCAGTCTGGACCAAGCCTCCCGCCCCTCCACCCCGGCCCTGGCCTCTGACTCACGCCAGCCAACGTTGCCTGCTGTTTGGCCCATGTCAGGGACCAGCCTCCCGTCCAGCCATCTCCTGGGGAGGGGGAGTCTTATATTGGGGGCTGTGCCCTGTTTCACTTTCCTTCCTGGTTGTACTTTCGGCTTTGTATTCACTCACTCTTCCCTGTTCGCCACCCCTTGCTGAAATAGGGAAATGTGATTTCTCTTGCCAGAGTGGGTGGGAGGCCCGGGGGGTGGCGGGAAGCTGGGGTTTCAGTCGATCTGAGCTGCTGACCTGCTGCTAAGCTCTCGGCCCGAGCCCTTCCTCAACTCCTTGACCTTGGGGAAGCCTCCAGCTCTGCTCATTGGAGGGTTCCACACACTCAGACCCCCCCTGCTTCTCTGCACAGTCACCACCATCCAAGATCATCAGCGCACGGTCCTCTGAAGGACGGCTGGCCAGGTGAGGGGATTGCCCACCCCAGGGACTTGGGGTTTTGAGTCATCCTTACTCTTCTGGTTTACCCAGTGCCGGGCAGGGGGTGTGGAGGGAGGGAAGTCAGAGTCAATGGTGGCTGGAATGAGTGTGTGCGGTGGGCAGGGCTTTGCGTGAGGGGCTCAGGGCTGGCCTTAGGGCTCTCTGGAGTGAGAGTTGGCACTGGGTGAGACCAGGCCCAAGGCTCCTTCCAGGGCAAGAGCTCAGTTTTTGACCAAAGTTAGATTTGAGCTAGGATTAGAGCTCAGTCCACACCCAGGGTCGGGACTTGGTCCAGGAATGGACTCAGAGCCTAGTCGGGGGCCAGCATCCCTGCTCTGTCTGTCTGAGATCAGAGCTAACCTGGACTTCTGCTTGTGGTCAGGGTTGGGCCTCGAGTCGGGAACAAGAGCTCCATCTGTGGCAAAGGTTCTCACTGAGGCGGTGACTCAGGCAAAGACTCAGGCTTGGTCTGAGATAAGAGGTCAGTCAGTGGCCACGATCTGGGTTCAGTCTGTGGCCAGACTGCGGCTGTGGGAGTTGGGATGAGGACTCAGTCAGGACCCACCATGAGCCCCTTGCCTCTGCTCTGCAAGGGGCCACCGTCATGGCTGGCTGCCTCTGCCAGGGTTCCTCCTTCCAGTTCGGCCCCGCCCTCGGACACACCCTGGGCTTCCCATCTTCAGGGAGAGTGTGGGGCTTTCTTTGTCCTCCCCGGGCCCACTGCTGCCACTTTCCTTTTGGGACTTGTGGGGTTTCCCTGCCGGGTCCCTGCTGTGAGACAGAAACCAAGAGGGCTTCCCCCTCTGCACTCTGCTCCTCAGCTTCCTGGGTGCTGCCAGCAGGGCCACCTGGGACTGGGTGCCAGGGAAGTACCAGCTGTGGCCTGGGAGCAGAGCGGAGGGCCATGGGAGAGAGAAAGGGAAGCAGAGATGCAGCGCCCTGGCCAGCCCTTCCCAGCAGCCCCAGCGGTGGCAGCTGGGCTCTCTGTCCAGAGCCCCACGTATCCCAAGACTGACAGTGAGGACAGGCGAGGCCTGGCTGCCCTTCCACGTGTCCACAAGGGCTGCCACCGCCTGGTTGCACGGCCACTCCACCCCCACCACCCCACCGTGGACAGCACAGCCCTCCCCTCTGCTGTCTCTACCGCCCCAGCCCTGCCATCACCCACAACCACTCACTGCACCTTTCTGCCGTTTGTTGTTGTTAATGTGCTGGGGACCGAGCCCGGTGACTTCACATTGAGCTCTACCTCCAGGCTGTTTCTATTTTTTGATTTTGAGATGGGGTATCACTAAATTACTAAATTGCTCAGGCTGAGCTCACACTTGGAATTCTGTCTCAGCCTTCCAAAATGCTGGGATTACCACACTGTGTCACCGAGCCTGGCTATCTATCCATTTGTGATTTCTCTTTCTTCGTCTGTGACCATGCCCTCCTGGTTCTCCCAGGCTTCTCTGGGGGCTCCAGACCCTCCCTGTTGCTTCCTCAGCCTTTCACCTGGCTAAGGCTGACTCCTCCAGCCTCACCATACCCACTTTGGGCTTATATGTGGATCTGAGGGGCCACCTTGCGTTTCCTTGCTTTTGCACAAACTATGCTGTGTGCTAGAAAGCCTTCACCATGCACTGCGTGGGATGTGCCTCTCTCCAATCTTCCCTGGACCCATACTCATTTTGAATAGCTCATCCCTTCCTGCTATAAATCTCATCTCCAATGGGCATTTCTTATTTATTTATTTATTTATTTATTGAGACAGGGTCTGGCCCTCAAACTCACAGCAATCCTCCTGCCTCATCCTTCCGAGAGTTGGGATTATAGCCGTGTATTACATGCCCTGTTTATGTGGTGCGGGCATTGAACCCAAGGCCTGTGCTTGCTAGGTTAGTGCCTTGACAGCTGAGCTATGCCCCCAGCCCCTACCCGCTTTGTGCGCACACCAGCCTTTTTCACACCATTCCCACTACATGGCTTCCTAGAACATTCGTCCCACTCCTGCTTCAGGGCCATTGCCTTTGCTGTTGCTTCCACCTAGAATAGGGATCCCAACCTCGCGACCACTGATGAGCTGCCTGGGCAGATGTGTGGCAGCCGGAGATGAGGGAAGCTCCGCCCCCTGTCAGCTTGCTCCTATTAGGTTCTAATGCCGCTGCTGATCTGACAGGAGGCGGAGCTTCACTCTCCCCTCCGCCCTTGCTCCTGCTCACCATTTCGAAGCTGTCCTCCATAAGTCGCCCCTTGTCCCAGGTCCTGGGGAGAATGGTCGTTACCTAAGCCTGTCAAAAAGGTTGGGGACGTCTGCTCTAGAACACTCTTCAGATATCTGCAAAATTACACTTCTCTGCTCGAGGGTCCCTGCTCCAGTGTCACCTTCCTTCCCAAATGGGACCTGTGCCCTGGCACTAAATCCCCCAGCCCTGCATTGTTTTTCTGCTAAACATTTATATATTTTAGATGCCCAACACTTGCCCATTTATTTTTTTCTGACTCCATGCGTTACAATAAGGTTCCAGAAGGGTGGGGACATTTGCCTGGTCAGTGTATGATGCGTCCCCAGAGGCCAAACATGGGAGACCAAATACATCATTGTTGAACACCTGTGTCTTCTGCCACAAGTGCCTGACCCAGGTTCTGCTCATGGTTGGTGACATGTAAGTCGCCTTGAAGGAACAGGACTGTTACCTGCCTCAGCCCTGAAGTCATTGCCAGTCTCTGCTTTAGCCCAGGCTCCAGACACCAGCCCTGAGGACGGACACGGGATGCCTGGGCTGCTGTCCATGGCCCCAGGATGGACTTAGAACACCCCAAGGGTCCCACAGGTTTCTGCCCACATGATGGGCCTACCCCTGTCTTTGGGCCTCAGTTTCTACAAGGAGGTCTCGATGGGTGAGCTGTGGCTTGGGTAGGAGCCAATAGGAAACGGAAAGGATGTGGTAAGAGGGTGAGAATGGGTAGAAAGGAAACTGGGAAGCCCAGGCTGTAGACTCCAGTGTGTGGCCAGCCTTGCTGGTGACCTCAAGTGAGTCACTGGCTTGCTCTGGGCTGCAGTTTCCTCATTGAAACATGGCAGTGATTGTCAAGGATTGCTACTGTCATTACGTAGAGAAATTAAAAAAAAAAAAACATCTGGCAAGTTTCTGCTGTCTATGTCTCTTTCTCTGTCTTTCACTCTCTGTGGTACTAAAGATTGAAACTAGGGCCTCTGCGCTAATTTACATCACCAGGCCTCTCGCTTCCTTATGAGACAGGGTCTTACTTTGTACTCCAGGCGGGTCCTGGATTCATTATGCAGCCCAGATTGGCCTCAAACTCACAGCAATCCCCCTGCCTCACCCTGAGTGCTAGGATTACAGACGTGTGCCACCATGCCAGCTTATATGGTGCCAGGGAACCAAACCTAGAGCCTTGTGCTTGCTAGGCAAGTGTTTTAACTGCTGGGCCATTCCTTCAGCACCTGAACCCTTTTTAAGTTTTTTACTTTGACACAGGGTCTCAAGCTAAGTCATTAAGTTTCTAAGTTGTCCAAGCTGAGCTCAGACTTGTGATCCTCCTGCCTCAGCTTCCCAGAGTTCTGGTGATACAGCGGGTACCCAGCCTAGTTTCTGGTTCTTTTCTGAGCCTGCGGGGCCCTCCACGGGCTGGTGTTAGATCCTTTGAAAGTGCCCTTGGGATGCCCTCAGGGCTGCCCAGTCACTCAGCAGTGTGGGTGGAGGGAAAACTGGACTGTGATACCAACTTCGCGGCTTGGAACTAAGAAAGCTCTCAGGGAAGCCAAGATGGCCAATGGTGAAGGCTGGGAGCTGTGGGCAGTGAGGAGCAGGAGGCTGGGCTTGCGTGGAGGCTCCAAGCCCAGGTGACGGGGCTAGGATAGGGGCTAGGACAGCTCCCTTTCCCAGGCCATGGGAGGGAGGCAGATGAGGCCCTAGCTTGTCCCTTGATGCCCTCACACCATTGCACCACACAGGCCTAGTGTTGCCAGCTTGCACATGTTTTTTGGGCAGATCTGGGCGATGGAACCAGGGCCTCTGGTGTCACACATGCCTCACTCCTGAGATGCAGTGGGATGTATTCTGTGGTTGTGTCCACGGCTTCAGCAAGCCTCTCCCGGTCTACCTTGGTTGCAGGTGGACCTACACATGGTGTCTGTCATGGCCAAGGACGCTGGAGGGGGAGAGGGAAAAGCTACTGTGACAGCCCAGCGGGCATGGGAGGGCTGAGAGGGCTGGAGGCGGTCCTAGGCAGTGCTCCAGGGAAATGACACAGGAGCGCAGGGTGGGAAGACTGGGCAGGAGGGACTAGATGGAAGTCCGGGAGGCAGGGGATGCACGGAAAAAAACAACAGCTTGTGAGGAAAAGTCCCAGGCCGAGTCCTGTGCCCTCCGCCCTTCCCTATGTGGAGCCCCAGGACAGGACAAGGACCTAACCCCGTGCTCCGTTTTCCCTCTCTGAGAAGCAAGCTCAATGCTCCCGGCCGGGCCGCACACCAGGGTGAGGGCTTGGCTCGGTTGGCTGACGACCTGTGTTCCGCCTTTCAGAGCCACAGCGATTCTCAGTGGGACCTTGGTCAATATGCGTGACCTTGGGTCAAGGCACATGACTCCTACTGGTGAGGAGGTCACCCACACCAGCGGGGTAGAACTCCTGTGACAATCATGCACCCGAAACAGCACGGCCAGTGAGTAGCTGTGTGACCTTAGGCACGGTATTTCACCTCTACGTGCCTCAGTTTCATCATCTGTACGTAAGGAAAAGAAAACAAACAGCCAGACTTGGTGGTGCATGCCAGTAGTTTTAGCACGTGAGAGGCTGAAGCAGGAGGATCATCCTGAGTTTCGGACTGCATCGTGAGTTCAAAACCAGCCTGGACTACATAGTGAGATCCTATCTAGAAAGAAAGAAAAAATAAATAAAGACAGAAAGAAAGAAAAATAAAGAAAGGTACACATAAGACTTTCAGGAGGAGTCAGTGAGCTATTGTGTGCTTAGAAGGGGACCTGACACGTGATAAGACCGCTGGGTTTTGGCTATTATTAGCAGAGCAAGGCCTGACCCACAGGAAGTTCTCAAGAAATTTCAGTTGCCATTGATAGGCCTGAGGGAAAGTTGGGGAAAAGAAAGGTGTTCAGAAGAGGCTGCACCAGGCTTGGGAAGGTCAGGGGGTACAAGCCTGGGGCAGAATGGGGTTGCTGACTCCAAATTGTCAGTCAGAGCAGAGTTCAGGCCAGGAACAGGCATCTCGTGAAGGCAACGGCCAGGTCCTGAGCCAGAGTAAGGACAGCTTCAGATCTGAGGGTTCCTGAGCAGGGCTCAGCTCTTAGGCTCAGCTCTTGCTTCCAGTGTGGGTCCCCCCAAAGGTGACCCCTGTCCTCTGCAGCCCTTGCCCTGTGCTTCAGCAGGCCCCTATGGCAGGCTCCCCAGCTACCTCCCCATGGAGAGAATGCAGAATGGGCCAGGGACAGGCCCCACCAGAGACAAACCAAGCAGACCCGGGCAGACAGTCAGCTTGTGCAGGGCCCCGGCTTCCAGAGTGTCACTGGCTACCACGTTCCTCGCCTGGCCACCTCCACTTCAGCTTAGTCACCTCTGGCTGGCAGGTGCTGGCTTTCCTTGCCCACTAAACATGGAACCCCCAGGTGAGTGGCCACCACCGCTAGCAGTGTTCTGTGCTGGCCAATAGGTACAAAAACAATACACACAGTGTATCTGCTTCTGCCTGGCCGCTTTTATTTGTCCTGCCCCCGGCTGGTCCTGGCTCCTAACAGGTTACGAGCACAATCGAGCCATCGATTCCCATGTCTCTCGTTCTATTTTTAATAAAAACAAAAATCCTCCCAGTGACCCTCTCCATTGCTTCTCTGACTTCTACTCTCTCCCTCGCTTCCTGGCTACCCAGATTACCACTTCTACCCCAGAGCCTTTGCACGTGCATGTTTCTCTGCTTAGAACATTCTTTTTTGACTCTTCAAGATGACTGGCTCCTTCTTTGATCCCTCAGATCATATATTTTGAAAAGTGCCTTTGTCCCCATTTCTATCTGAAGACTGTCCCATCCCATTTCTGTCTACACTACCATTCTGTGTGCAGCCCTAAGACCTGGGGCTGGAGGAATAGCACAGCTGTTAAAGCACGTGCCTAGCAAGCACCAGGCCCCAAGTTCAACTTCCCAGTACCACATAAGCTGGCTGCGGTAGTGTGCACCTGTAATCCCAGTACTCAGGAGACTGAGGCAGGAGGATTGCTATGAGACTTGGGCTATGTGGTAAGTTCAGGACCAGCCTGGACTAGAGACTGAGAATTTATCTCAAAAACAAACAGAAAAACAATACAAAACAACCCTAAGACCTACATTTAGTCTCTTTCTTAGCCTTTCAATTTTTCTACATATTCTGGGCAGTTCATAAACCCAGGAGCTTTCTCTAAACCTAAAAATTCTTGTTTATTTTTGAGACAGGATCTTGCTCTGTAGCCTAGGCTGGTCTTGAACTCATTATGTAGCCCAGACAGGCCTCAAACTCACGGCACTTCTCCTGCCTCAGCCTCCCAAGTGCTAGGATTACAGGCGTGAGTCACTATGCCCAGCTTTCCTTTTCTTTCCTTTCCCTTTCCTCCTCCTCCTCCTCCTCCTCCTCTTCTTCTTCTTCAAATCAAATCAAAACCTCCAATTCCTATCTACCCCAGACATTTGGGTTGTATTGACAACAGTGGAGTAAATGACTCCACTTCTGTCTCCACGTTGAGGCAGTTCATGTGGGCAGGAGAGAGGAAGAAGGGGGTTAAACGCTGAGTTGGGGGAACAGTGGTCCTGCCCGCAGGAGGGACTGCCTAGCTGAGCACACGGGTCATGCAGGTGAAAACAGAGACAGTTGGCACCTTCCTAGAGGCCCTGGCAAGCCACGTTCCCATCCCACTTTCTTCCCAGGAGAGTGGGCATGGTGGTATCTTCCTCACAGAGGAATAGAGAACGCATGAGTCTGAGCTCTGGGTTCTATTAAAGGCAAACTGCTATTAGCATAGACTGCATATCCTTTATCAAATATTCTTGGGGCCAGGAGCTTTTGCATTTTTTCAGATTCTGAAACATTTGCTGTTTTAGTTACTATTTGGTTGTTGGAACATTATACTCAACACCCACAACTTAAAGGAGGAAGACCTTTGTTTCAGCTCACGGTTTTGGAGATCTCAGTCCATTCAAGGGTAGAAGCACAGTAGCAGAGGAGTAGCTGGAGAAAGGGAGGGACAGAAAGCCAGAGAGGAAAAGGAAGGGCAAAGCTTGTGTGTGCCCTTCCAGTTCACGTCCCAGTGGTCTGCCCCTTCAGGGTTGAGCCCCGGTGACCCACACCTTCCAACCAGATCCCCCCTCTTAATAGCAGTGCCTTAGCCAATGGATTAAACTCCATGGCTGAATCATCACCTTCTAAATATGAGGCTTTTGGGGGACATTCCAGATCCAAACCCTAACATCTTTGCATGCATAATGAGATACCACCTTTGTTCACCCATCCTGCATGCACAAAGGTATTTTTATACAACATTTTTAATGAGCCTGTGTTTTGACCGCACACAGCCACAGGAACTCAGGTGTGGCATTATCCACAGTGGCATCATATGGGTGAGGATTGGGGCTGGAACTGTAGCTTAGTGGTAGAGCACTTGCCTAGAATGGGTGAGGCCCTGGGTTTGATACTCCATGCTGAGTAAAAACACAGTTTGGAGTTTTAGAGCATTTTGGAATTCAGATTTTTGTTTTGATTTATTTATTTTTGAGACAGGGTCTCACTCTGTAGTCCGGGCTGATCTTGAACTCACCATGGAATCCAGGCTGACCTCAAGCTAATAGCAATCCTCCTGTCTCATCCTCCCGAATGCTGGGATTACAGGTGTGTGCCACCATGCCCAGTTTATATGGGTCTGGGGTATTGAACCCAAGGTCTTGAACTTGCTAGGCAAGCACTTTAACCCCTAAAATATTCCTCCAGCCCTGGATTTCAGACTTTTAGGGTAGGGGTGCCTAAACTGTATTGAGAAGTAAACTAAAGCAAAGATCATTGATTGGACAGTGGGTGGGACATAGCTAACATGTCATTTGTCATTTGTACCTGCCCACTTAGTTGCTTTTTTTTTCTGAACCAGGGATTGAACCTAGGGCCTTTGCACTAAGCTACCTCAAGTGCCAATAGGATCATTTGTTCCATCTACTACCGAAGTCAGGGCCCTGGCTCCCCACTCCTGAGGGAGGGTGGGAGCCCAACTTCCGTAAGTGCTAATTAGCAAAACCAGGTGAAGCTTCCAGGTGGCCCAACACCCACCTTCCTGAGTTCTGTAATGTTTCACTCTCTTAACTCTATCAATTCCTCACATAACCTCCTCTCTCCCTCTTGTTCTCACCTCTGGGCAAATCAAAGTTGAGTTCACTTCATATTACATAGGGTCCAGAGGAGGACAGAGGGGGTCCACGTGATTCTTGAGTCCTTTGCCAGTGAAGTATTTTCTCAAAGTCATTGTCCTGGTAGTCTTCAATTCTGTCTCATAGGTCACTCCTGTGTTACCCTTCATTACTGTCCACGTAGCCCCTGAAGTCTAGTGGCTCATTCTGCCATTTCCCTGCCCCATTTGGGAATGAACCAGTGCTACCTCAGAAGCCAGGCTGTCTACATCCAGTCTTCTCAGAGCTATTTTTCCTTGGTCACCTCTTGGCTGAGTTCCCGGAAGTAGGGTAAGGAGCCTCTGTCATCTGAGCTACCACCTTTGCTGCCCTACACACCTTGCACTGCCTTTCTTCGAAGATAGTGGTAATTGCTGACTGAACTCAGTGCCACACCTCCTCCTCCTCTTCTTGACAAGATCTCGCTGTGTGGCCCATGCTGGTTGTCTTTGTTGCTTTCTCACTGTTGGGACAGAGTATCTGACAGCCACAACTGAAGAGAGGAAAGATTTATTTCAGTTTACAGTTTCAGAGCCCATAGCAGAAGAAAGGCTGTTTGCAGCATGGCCAACAGGAAGCTAGCATATCTCCTTCCAGGTTGTGTCCCAGTGATTGGCCCCTTGTGGATTAAGTCCCAATATTCTGTGCCTTCCAACCAGGCCCTACCTCTTAAGAGCAAATTGTTCCATAGATAGTCTATAACATCTGAATACCTGAGGCTTTAAGGGGGACATTACAGATCCAAATGCTAGGGCTGGAGAAATGGCACAGTGTTGAAGTGCCTACTTAGCAAATGTGAGGCCCTGAGTTCGATTCCCCAGCACCACATAAACAGGGTGTGGTGGTGTACACCTGTAATCCCATCACTTGGGAGGCCAAGACAGGAGGATTGCCATGAGTCCAAGGCCAGCCTGGGCTCCATAGTGAGTTCAGGACCAGAAGAGACTACAGAGTGAGACCCTGTCTCACAAAACAAAATTAAAAAATAAAAAACAGATCCACACTCTTAACACTGGACTTTAACTTGACAATCCTTAACAAAGGTTTTAGAAAGGCACAGGGGCATGATTTTACATTATTACATGTAAAATTATCACATAACAACCAATTGTAACTTGACAATTAGGCCTTAATTTTAGGTGGGCTATTGTATCATCATGAAGTAACCTATCAGATTTGGATTTCTTTGCCTCGCTGGGCTTGTTACATTATTACAAAATACCCAATCATAGTTAGACTCCTAGTTATTACTTGTGGGAGCGGAGCTAGTGACAAAAGTCAGGAGTGTGAGCGGGAAGTTAAGCCTCTAGCCTTACCATATGGCTCCAGGAACATCCTGGTAAGCACACAAAAAAATGTAGTTAATAATTTTTGGGAATTGCCAGAGGACAAAGGCATCACAAGATAAACTCACAACTTGGTTACAGAAAGTTATGGAAAAATTACAGAATTACAAAAGTACAGAGAGTTACAACACTTTAGGGTTACACAGAATTATTAGGTTACAGAAATCAGAGGCTTTTATGGTACCCTTACACTTGATACAATTAACAGAATTAACAGAAGTTACAGAAATTATAGAAGCTTAACTAACTTATATAGCAACCACATAACTTGAATAGCATAAGCACCACAAGGTGGAGTCACTGTAGTCATCACGATAAGTCTGGATTTTAATGACAACTGTCACATCACCAAGTGAGGTCTTTTTTTCTACCCGTGTGCTGCTATCCTCATGTTATGACGCAGCTTAGAGCACCCTCCTTGATCCTGGCACCACGCTGTTTGAACTTACTAGCCAGCAGAATTATGAGCTAGGTAAACCTCCTTTCTTTTTCTTTGTTTTATCTTTTCAATTTTTTACTTTCTCATGATTAGGCTCTTCTCTAAATAAAAATATTCAGTCTCAGGTGTTTTGTTATAGTGACATCAAATGGACTAAGAATTCCCATCTCTGACCAGGAGCCAGTGAGGACCTGAGACCAGCACTGAGGGAGCTTGGAAGCAGCACCTGTCCCCACCGTCCACACTGCAGAGCCTTAAGCTGAGTAAAGCCTTGCAGGCAATTTAATTGCAGCCTTGTGAGAGACCTGGGGACAGAATCACCCAGGAAAGCCACAGTCAGATCCCTGACCCACAGGAGCTGTGAGATAATGAATGCATATTGTTCTAAGTCTCTATATCCTAGGATTACCTGTTACACAGTCGTGGCTAACAGATACACTTCTCTCTCTCTCTCTCTCTCTCTCTCTCTCTCTCTGGGGCATGGTCTTACTCCTTGCTCTAGGCTGGTTCTGAATTCATTATGTAGCTCAGGCTAGCTTCGAATTCATAGCAATCCTATTGCCTCAGCCTCCCAAGTGCTGGGATCTCAGGTGTACACCACCATACCTGTCTTATGTGGTGCTGAGGAATCAAACTCAGGGCCTCGTGCTTGCTAGGCAAGTGCTCTAACTGCTGTGCCATTTCTCCAGTCCATACTTCTATCTTGACATACTTAGTTCCTTGCTGTAATCCACTGGGCCAAATGTTCTTTCTCTCTCTCTCTCTCTCTTTTTTGAGACAGGGTCTTGCTCTGCAGCCCAGGCTGGTCCTGAACTCACTATGGAATCCAGGCTGTCCTTGGACTCACAGCAATCCTCCTGTCTCAGCCTCCCAAGTGCTGTGATTACAAGCACGCACCACCACAAGCCCAGATTCTGTGGTTCTGGGGAATCGAACTCAGGTACTTCGTGCTTGACTTAGTGCTTGCTAGGCGAGCACTTTAGCTGCTGAGCCATTCCTCCAGCCCCCAAATGCTGCCTCTTTAGGTGCATTTCCTGCCCTTGCTCCTCGATCTCACTCCTTCATTTGTCTCTTTCTTCTCACCATTATCCAGGGCATCAATGAGTAAGCATTTGTTAAGCATGTCCTACATCCAGACCCAGAGCTGGGGGCCTCAAACCAGCCAATATAGAAATGGATGGTGTATCAGAGGGGCCTTTGTGCTCTTGAGGAATAAATGAGAATTTCAGCATGACTGACACTTCCTTCTAGGCTAACTTAAAAGTCACCTTGTCAGCAAGGCTTTCTGTGACCAAAGTGTTTGAAAGTGCACACGTCAAGCTGAAATTCTTGCTTAATTCTTCTTTCACTTGTAATGGTTCCTGCCCTACTCAGCTAAGCTCCCTGAGGAAAGAACTGGTCTCTACCGTGATATCCAGAGCTTCTAGAATATTCCATGGCACATGGCAGGGCCATGGGAAACACTCTCTTGGGCGATAAATGTTTGTTTCACCAAGGACTTAAAAAGCAAACAGAACTCTGTAAATTAGTTTTTCAGAGAAGACAGAATAGGATAAGGTTGCCCAGAGCAGGCAGGGCACTCCAGGAAATGATTGTAGAGAATTCAACTTATTTGATTTAAATGTTTTACAAAAGGTGTGTGTCTGGGGCAGGGTGGGTCAGTCAGGGAGACAGGGGATGGGCGGGCGGCTGGGGATTCTCCTACAGCTGCAACTGCTTTTGTAATCAGAAAGAGAAAGAGAACTTGGTTTTCCAAAGAAAAGAGAGTGTTTCTAGTTGACAGCCCTGGGTGCTGGTTCCAGCTCTGGGGAGAGTCCTCTTCCGTTCAGGGGCTGGGAGGCCAGCACTCGGGCCAGGGACCCTTCTTTTGCTCTCTCCCTTGGGATACCCTGAAGGTTGTTGAGAGGAGTTCAAGTTTCTAAATCAAGTTACAAGACAGTACACTTGTAATGGAGCACACCTGTAATCCTAGCTCTCTGGAAGGCTGAGACAGGAGGATCGGAAGTTTGAGCCCAGCCTAGGCAACTTAGCAGGATCCTGTCTCAAAAATAAATAAATAAATAAATAAATAATGAGCTGGGGTGTACCTCAGTGTGAAGGTGCTGAGTTCACGCTCTACTGCTAGAAAGGACTCAGGCACAGTCCTGTAATCCCAGCATTCTTGGGACACTGAGGCAGGAAGATGACAAGGTTGAGCCAAGCCTGGGCAATTCAGCCACTTAGCGAGACCTTGAATCAAAATCAAAATAAAAAAAGGGTTGAGCACATAGCTCAGTGCAAAGGTCATGAGCTCAATCCCTGTAACACACCATAATGTTATTTGCACACAAATAATAAGAAAGAAAAGTTACAGACCAGAAAATAGAGAGAGGAAAGAGACAGGAAAATTCATTTTAACTCACAATTTTATCTGATCAACAAAGAAAGAGAAAAAACGGATCCACACTCCTTCCCTGTGCGCTGAAAATCACCTCTCCAGGCCCCTTCGCGATGCGTGTTAGATCCAGCCTCCTCAAAGGCAGCCCCTCTTCCTCTAGAGAGGAAGCTCTTGATTGGGCCCTGGCCAGCCCCTCGGCAGCTGATGTAGTTCAGCGTCACAATTTATAGCTCTTCTCCTGGTATTTCCTCACGAAGCCCCCTGGCCCCTTAATAGACCCCTCTCCTTGCCATCTGGCCATGCTCCTGGTGGCTTTGGCAATTTCTCCTGGGACTGGTCCCTTTACTTCTGGACAGCATCTATAACAGCTCGATACACACTTCGTTTCAAAGATCCCTTAGCTGCAAAGGTTTGATTGGACAAGGCTACAGAACTCCCTTGAAAACAGGGGCGAGGTTACCAGCACACCTGGTCCTCTCGGCTCAGTAGACCTGTAAGTTGAGTCTTCCATCTCCTGCAGGCTTTGGGCAATGATAAGAATTATCATCCCAGAGGCTGGTCAACATCTGCAAACCAAGGCAGTGAGTCCCCGCCCCTGCAACCTCGCGCTGTACTCACTCGTGAGTCAGGGTGGCGCGGACGGGTGTCTACTGGTCCTTTATGTGTGTTTGATGCTAGGAATTGGGCCCACAGTCTTTGCACTGGCCTTCGTCTCCAGCCCATTTTTTATTAAGTTGTTACATTGCCCAAGTTGGGCTCCGATTTGTGATCCTCCTATTTTACCCTCCAGGGTGCTGGGAGTTTGGGTCTGCACCACTGGGCCCAGTTTGTTTGTTCATTTTTGAGACAGGGTCTTGCTCTGTACCCCAGGCTGCTGCTGAAGTCACTACATAGCCCAGGCTGACATTGGGTTCATGGCAATCCTCCTGCCTCAGCCTCTGGGAGTTGCTGGGATTAGGTGTGCACAGCCA
Source organism: Ctenodactylus gundi (assembly GCA_004027205.1). Taxonomy (NCBI): domain Eukaryota; kingdom Metazoa; phylum Chordata; class Mammalia; order Rodentia; family Ctenodactylidae; genus Ctenodactylus; species Ctenodactylus gundi. The sequence goes on from PVKB01000363.1 coordinate 723,655, forward strand.
GCTTTATGTGGTATGGGAATCGAACTCAGGATCTTGTGTTTGGCCAGGCAAGCTCTTTAGCTGCTGTGCCATTCCTCCAGCCCCTGGGCCAAGCTTATTAGTCCATTCTGTGCTATTATGAAAGAATACCAAGGCTGAAGGAATAGCACAGTGGTCAGAGTGCTGGCCTAGCAAGCACAAGGCCCTGAGTTCTATTGTGCAGCACTGTATAAGCCAGGCATGCTGGCAGTGCCTGTGATCCCAGCACTTGGGAAGCTGAGGCAGGAGGATTGCCGTGTGTTCAGGTCTACCCTGGGCTACAGAGTGAGACCCTGCCTCAAAATAAACATAGCAAAGTAAAACAAAGAAAACGTAAGAATAGCAGACCAGGTATTCTTTCAGACAGAAATGTGCTGGCTGGAAGCTGCCAAAGCTTGGGGGTCCAGTGCGAAGGCACTGGGAGCTGGTGAGGTCTTGCTGCCTCGTACTGTGGCAGAGGCCTTATGTGGTGGCGGGGCAAGGGGACAGTGACCCACTCTCATGATTGGAACCTGCTCCTACTCTAACCCCACTAGCCCATCTGTGAGGGCGGAACCTTCCTGGCCTGATCATCTCCTAGGTCTCGCCTCCCAGAACAGCCCCACGGGTGACTGCATTTCAGCATGAGTTTTGGAGGGGGACTGTTCAGGCCACGGTGGGATGTTGTTGAAGCTTCGTTTTTCCTTTATCTGCTGTGGGCCACTCAAGTAGAGACAGTCGTGATGACAGAATAAGATGGAGAGGGTCAGGGTGTGCGTGGGTCGAGATTAAAGATTTTCCCAAGCCAAGGAATGAGGCAACTGGGAGACTCAGCGCTGGAGTGTCCCTGGGTGGGGCTCTGGTGTCCTGTGCTTCCTGAGAAGTTCAGAGACCAATGAAGACGCAAGAGATCTCACTCCTCTTCTAGGAGGACAAGACCCCTGAACCTTGGCATGGAATGAGGGCTGTGAGAGGTGGCTGAGAGGTTGTGAACCTAGAGCCAGCGCAGTGTGGGGTGAGAAGGGACAGCAGACAGGAGACACAGGAAGGGCCATCTTGGCCGGTGCCATGTGCCACAGGGATGTCATGGCCAAAGAAAGATTTCCTGTCTCATCCCAGCTCCACTCCTGATCAGCCCTGGAGAAAGGGAGAAGCCTCAGACTGACCCCAGAGAAGGTCTATCCCCCGGAATAAAAAGGAGCAGCAGACAGAAAGCTAGGTAGGGTCTGGAGGAATGGCACAGTGGTTAAAAGCACTTGCCTAGCAAGCACAAGGCCCTGGGTTTGATTCCCAAGCGCTACATA